>LPNX010318669.1:421796-524657 GCA_001517045.1 Pseudotsuga menziesii | reverse complement strand
GCTACCTTCTCTTCCCCCCCCTTCTCCTTATTCTCCTTCCTTCCTCTCATCACCGCCTCCCCCCAGCTGGCCCCCATTTCCCCCTTCTCTTTGACGGCTCTTTGCATTTAATAGTCTGTCCCGTATGCATTCCTTTCAAAGCCGCGTGGATGCTTCTCCTCCCCTCGGTTGCAGCAGAATTAAAGTCCATCCGGCCTCTAATTTACTGTCTTGTTCCTTCGCACGATCGTTGCCTTCCCTTCCTTTTCTCTATGACGCTTCCCTGCAAAGACATGTTCCATAGTTTTGCTCCGGATTTTGGTTATGGTTCTCCAGAAACAGTGCGATTCCTTCTGAATGTTGTAGCTGGAGTTGAGGGAGGGAGGCTGCTGGGCATCCCGTGGCAAGTGCTCCCTCTCATCCGTGCCTTCGTAAAGGAGCGCCTTGCTCTTGCTGCTTTCTCCATTTGTCAATGCAGCTATCCCTCAGCGCCTTGGGCTTCTGGTTATAACGTTGGTGCAAATCTTTCTCGTGAAGGCCGTCTGAATCGGGTCTTGGTTTGCCTCTGCACTGGTTGGCAGGAAGGCGCTGTGGGAACATTGGCCTGCACAGACAGAGTTGGGGGTTCTGTGCTGCAACAAGAAATTGCAGTGCTCAAGCGTGTTATTAGTGTTTCGTGGGTTGAGAATCAGGATTGTATTGTTCACCCTTTGCACAGCCAGTTTGCCTGCATAGCAATTACGGCCGACGCTGGAAGTATGGCTCAAGCTGGGGAAAATACAGGATTACTGGACATCAAGAAGAACCTGCGCAGGTTGTACGAGATGACAGCTATCGGGGTCATGGATACCAAAGAGATGGCGAAGGAAATCAAAAGCATGAGCGAAACCGTGAGCTACACCTCGCTTCAGATTAGTAACCATGATGCCCGAATAGATGATACTGAAAGTAACCTCCGAGAGTTGCTGGGCAAGGTGGACAGAATTCAGGAAGACCTTGAGAAGCTAATCACCATGAACCAGGGAAGCAGGGTAAACGGAGTAAATGAAGCAGCTGATCATCCCATGGAAGAAGAGTCCGTAGTGCAGCCCAGGGCTTTCAGAGGCAACCCTTAAGTTATGTTCTAAGGTTCATCTGTTTTAATTTCGTATGGTTAATGTTTTTTTGCATTTTACTATGTAACCAGTATGTAAGGGTATATACTACCCGAGACAATAGCAATTTTGAAAAAACCATATGCACTGTTTTATGGAAAACTTTCAGGATAAACCTGTTGTGCAGCAATTTTGATCTGCCGGCATTCTATATCTTGCTTCCTCTGTAATGAATGGCTGTGCACAGCCTGTTAATATACTCCTCTTTCTGTTTTTGTTAAAAAAAAAAGTGAGCCAAAATTAGAAATCTCAAAATAATAATATTTTATTATTTTCTAATTTTGACTTTTGCCTTTAGTGGTGCTAAAGGTCTTTTTGCACTTTCACTTTTACACCTTAGTGGTACTAAGGGTCTTCATGTATTTTTTACTTTTGCTTTAGCCTTCTTTAAGTGCCCCTGTGGTCATCACCTATGGTCAACATGGTCTTTTATTTCCATTCAAAGTACATCATCATAAACCAAGAGAATTACTAATGCTTTTATCTCACACTCTGTGTGACACCAAAATCGGGTACTAGGGTGTCTTAACCAAGGATGGCTAACCCTTGGAGAAGATCGCAAAGCCCACTAATCAAAAGTCAGAGTGTTACACATGCCTAGACCCAATCTAGGGCTTATAGTGCCTTCCTGGTAACAAATCAGGTGCCTCAGCCATAGGCTGCATAATTTGACACTAGGTCAAATACTTGGTAACAAACCAAGCGCCTCCATTCTCCAAGAGAATGGCCCTCAGCCCTAGGTTGAGTCCTGGTAATTGACCAAGTGCCTCCATTCAAAAGAATAGGTACTTAGAACTAAGCTGAGTCTACCAGTACTAGACTAGTCCACATCGTGGTCCCAGAACAGATGTCTACCATTCAACAGAATGGTCACTCAACACAAGGTTGAGTCCCCCCAAGGCAGAGTTGGGTCCCTATCATGGTCAATGACCAGATATCATCATTCAGCAGAATGATCACTCAACAATAGGTTGAGTCCACACCATGGTCCCGGACCAAGCGTCCCCATTCTCCTAACAGAATGGCTCTCGATGTACTCAGAAAAATCAACACTAAAGTGAGAGGAATTGATCATCCTGTAATTGGATCATGTGTGTTGCAGGTTATGTTGTTGCAGATGATGTTGTTGTTGATCAAAAGATCAAGTGTTGTTGTAGACGATCGAGTGATGGAGTGCTGCAGAAGATGAAGATCAAAGATGAAGATTCAGTGTTGTAGAAGATAATGCTCCAATACTGAAGATATTGAAGATGTTCCAGTAACTATTCCAATTGTTGATGTTATTGAAGAAAACTTCCAATGATTTATAGACGTATCACCTTGATGTTGTTGATGATGCTCTCTCTCCTCGCTCCTACAGTTGATGATGTTGCTGTCAGTAGAATACCCTTCTCGTTAAAGGGGAGTGTTGAAGTATTGTAACTTCGAAGAATATTCTATTGTAATTTATTCGGAGATGTTTTATTCCTCCGTTGGGATGTTATTATTGTATTTAGTCGTCATAGAGTCACGAGGTAAAACCTCCCTTGTAAGTCAGGTAGATAGAACCCTCCAGAAAGTAATATTATATTATTTTGAGTCTTCCTAAATGTAGTCGGCCCAGTTAAGTTTGTTGGGGCCGACCCAGTTAGGGAAAAAGTCAAGTGGAAGATAAAGTATAAATAAGAGTGATGTGCTCCTCATTTGAACACACACGCTCATTTGTGTAATTTGCATAGGAGAGAGAGAGAGAGAGAGAGAGAGATCTGCCAAGAGAAGAAGCACTTGTTTGGGGTTTTGACTTTGTAGTTTTGATCATCTATATTGAGTAAGTTTTGTTGGGTTTTCTTCCCCTAGAGGGTTTCCCAGGATAAACCAACGTCTATCTTGTGATTGTGTTTCTTTCAGTGATCCTGTATATGCTATTGTTGTGAAATTGAATTGAATACTAATGTTATCTATCTTGGCATATTGAATCTTAACAATATAGGCAATGATTTTGATGATATGTAGTTATTTGTTGTAGCATGAAGTTTTTTGGACTCTACAACCCATTGAGAGCCCATCTATTTATGTATTTTGGGTCAGATATAGATTGCACCCAATTCTACTAGCATAGATCCATCTTAAATCGGATCTATCAAGCACCGAGAGGGATCCAATTTTTCTTGTGTAAATTTTTTACACATTAAAAAAAATTTACACCTCAAGATATTTGAATCCCTCTTGATTCTTGATATATCTAGGTTTAAGATCAAATCAATATAATTTAATATTTTTTGTTTATGCCAACATCATTTGCTTTTTTTTAATGGAAACCTCATGTTACATAACGTTACACGTTACAACATCTCCCCCATACTGGGTTGTAACTTGTAAACACCTCGCTACTCTTAATGCAATATAATTTGGTCATCATACAATATAATTTAAGTTTTTTGGACTCTACAGGCCATTGAGAGCCTCTTTGTTTATGTATTTTGGGTCAGATATAGATTGCACCCAATGTTCTGTCAAGAGATCCCACCGCCCTCTATTTGCCTCACAACATCTTCATTGAGCATTTGTGAGCATTTGGAGGTTTTGGAGCAGAATTGCAGGCTGAGCAGGTAGAGGTTATGGAGCTTGTTGGGCATTCTTCTTGGACTGTTTGTACTATGAAGTGGATTTGGCATCTGATTTGAGGAGGCTACATCCCAGCTTGAAGGAGTTGCTGTCCATCTCATTGTTACTTGTGGCCATTGAGCTGTTTTGCTGGCTGTTTTCTCAACTTTCCACTGTCCCAGTTCAACAGTCAACTGTCTAGGTATGCTTAACAGTCTGAAATGAGTCAAATCTGCCCCTGCAATGAGTTTGATCTTTGATGATTGATCATGTTGATCTTGTAGCCTTGTAGGCATATCATGTTATTTTTTGAACTCCATAGGCCATTTAGAGCCTCATTAATTATGTGTTTTCAATTTTGATTGAGATATGTATCACACTTGGTGCCATTTTGATATATTCACCCTTACATGGTATTTACATGAGTAGACTTTGCATATTTTGTCTCTAATGGTTTGGAACCTTTAAAATAAATTCTTCCCTTGAAAATTTGAATGTTTTATGTATTTTTTTTAAAAACAAGTCATTGAAATCAAACCGATCCAAGTCATTTCCAAAACTGGGTCCAAGCTGAGTTGACCCTTGGCCAGTTCCGAGTCTGAGTCCAAGTTTTAAAACATTGCCCTAGTACCCATATTCTTTATCTTCACCTACCAAACCCTAAGTCCATCCATAAGGGTAAGAGTGCTTCATAAGCCTGACGTTACCACACCTTGCTATTGAACACCCACCAGTAAAAGAAAGCTATCCAGTACATATAACATGGGCCTAAAGTAACTTATAAAAGTTTAATTCATTACTATTAGATCTGAGTTATAACCATCAGAATCATGTATTATATCAACTCACAAAGCAAAAGATGAACACAGACATGGCCATAAGGAAAATATTCAATTGTCTGTGATACAATACATTGGGTTCAAGACCCAAATAAATAGTAAATTATGGAAAGAGTGGTGACCTTTTGATATATCTTTATATTATATTAATATAATCATTATTATAAAATATTATAGCAACAATAACATCAGTGATAATCATTCACCCTAAGTCAAGATTATACACTAACAAGTAGTCCATCCAAAAAGACAGGTCTGTCTCATAATGGAAAGCATACCAATCGAAAAACCACACTCCTTCCATACTCCTCTCCATTCTCATATACATCCTTGAGAACTGCAGGAAGAACCTTCCAAAATTCAGCAACAAATTCAGATCCTTTTCGCTTGCTGTTTTGTAAAATATCATTTGCTAGATACAGGAATGGCACCCGCTGTTCTCTGAGTGAATTATGGAATTGTCTATCCCATGTTTCCACAACCTGCTTTGCTTTCTTCCGGTGGAAGATACACCAATGTGATAATGCTAACCAGAGTCAAGGAAACATAATTCACTCAAACAAAAAATGAATAAAACAAATTCCAACATCACAATTTGCTTCTGGCAAAGTACAGCATTTAATAACAATAAATCAAATAAGATATGTCGTTTTGGTAATTGGAAAATCCCATAAGTGTCTTTATCTGCAGTAAGAATTCTTGCACTTCATATCTTTTGAAATATTTATAGCCTATAAATATTATAGGGAAAAACAGACATGGACAACTTATCGAGACTGCCTTGATAAATTACATGTACAGCATAAGACTTACAGTAACCTATCAAAAGTTGAAAGTGGTAAAAAAATCTAATTTTAAAAAACAAGGATACTTTCAATGCTCTGTTGTGAGTTGTTCAGCTTGGAAAGCTTGTCAGCTAATATTTGTTCGTTAAATGCACTGTTGTTCATCCCTTCCAATCAGATGTTTTACTTGATTTGCATGTAAAGGCTCTGCAAAACCCTTTACAAAACATAAGTCAGTGAAAACTAGCAAACAGTTTTTAGTGGTTGCATGGCATGGTCTTAAAGAACACATTTATATGCCTTTAGTGGTTCCTAACAGCATAATATGGACATATGAAACTATTGCTTGATACATGAAAATACTAGTCAGTTGCCAAGCCCAGTGTTTAAGAACTTGCTTACACAGAATAGGAATTTCTGAACAGAACCATGGGAATTGTGTATTGATAAACTCAGTTGCCTTAGTCTGAGAAAAATAGGAAACCAACGCAAAATCCTAGTTTACTGTTTTTGTGAATGCCAATACATTATAACAAAATGTCCCCAGAGTAGTAGGATAACCTCCAACCAACAACTCGAGGAGGAGGTTCAGGTTACTTGGATATGTGCTGAATGAATTGTCACAAAGACCTTTATTAATCTTCTAAGACAGTGAGATATTATGAATATCCAATAAGAAATCTGGGAGACATAAAACTAATGGTTAATCTGGTTATTTGTAGCTATGGAGACATTTTAGTACACAAGGAATGCATGTGTCATGTATCTAGTTCCTACATAATCACTGCTTGTGGAGGAAGAAAATTGCCCCTAAAAGTGACCTTGAAGAGAGTGGATATTGCCCTGAGCACTACAAGTTTTTCTCAGTTTTCAGCCACCGGTTTCAATGTCAAAATTTTCACTGTTTAATGCCCAACCTAGATTCAATGAAGGCTGGAAATTACACAATATTTCAGACAAATAAAAACACTGCTGAAACTCACATTTAATGACAGAAAATAAACTAATAAATGCACACTATTAATTCCAGACTTGGAGATATTTGGCAAATTTGCCCAAGAAAACCCACAAGGGGAAAACCTATTAGGAGAGAGAGATTTTTATGTTCAGGAAAAATTACAGCAAAACTCATAAATTTTTCAGACCAACTTATCTCAACCAGAAGAGAATTTTCTGTCTCGTTTTCCGTGCCCAACAGGAAAAATACAACTCAGACTTTCTGCTGTAGCTGCCTCAGAAAATGTGTTGTTGTACAGACTGTACGGCAGACTGCTGTACGGCCTGTCTCGAAAACCGTGCCACTGAAGTTGCCTCGGGATTTGTGCATGCTAGTTTGCCTCAGGATTTGTGCCCAGAATCTTCTCGAAAACTGTGCCTGAAAGTTCCCTTGAAATCTGTGTCATACTTTCCTTCTCAAAATCCATGCACTGTACAGAATCGTACAGTACAGCCTGTACAGACAGGCAGCAATAAATGCTACTGTCGTGCCTCCTTCCCTCTCTCTCTGCTTTCCTCTCCACTCTCTTCTGCAAAAGTGAAAGTGATTTGCCTTTCCTTGCCTTTTTGGTGAAAACCCTAAGGTAAGTGAATGGTCTTCTAATACAACGGTTGAGATTGGATAAAATGAGT
Source organism: Pseudotsuga menziesii (assembly GCA_001517045.1). NCBI lineage: Eukaryota > Viridiplantae > Streptophyta > Pinopsida > Pinales > Pinaceae > Pseudotsuga > Pseudotsuga menziesii. The sequence goes on along the minus strand of LPNX010318669.1, from coordinate 517,688 downwards.
GGATGAGATTAAATGCTCATTAAATCTCATTTAAAATTAATTTCACTCACCTCACTTAAAGTTTTCCAAAAAGTGACTTTATTCTCTAAAGTCAAATTAACTGTTCATCTCAAGTCATTTAATGCAAGGGTCACTTTATTCCCCCCTTTTAAGTGACTAAGGGTAAAGTCACCTGGGGAACACTTTCCTAGGTACAAAAAATCAACACTTAGTACACAAGGAATGCATGTGTCATGTATCTAGTTCCTACATAATCACTGCATGTGGAGGGAGAAAATTGCCCCTAAAAGTGAGCTTGAAGAGAGTGGAGATGCCCTGAGCACTACAATCATGTATTATACAATATAGTCTGTTGTTCTAGTGCCACTAACTGCATTTGGTCATCTACAGACATTAATATGCCTCCTTTACATTTTCTGAGGACGAGTGCAAAAATGTGGAAATAAAGTCGATTACCAAATCTGCAACCTATATAAAAGTTGATATTTTTCAAAAGCTAGTACTCTTTTCATGGCATTTTCATAAACAAGGAGATAGAAGCATTTTCTGTTCAAAAACATAAGAGGGGCATATCCGTTGCACAATTGTGGTTGTACCATGGGTGAAACAGTTTTCCATCTAAAACATAACCTTCTGATACACTGAGTTGAGGCATTATAGATCATGATCTTCAATCTATGGTTCAATTTCAAGGAGATGGCACAATAATGCTCAACAGTCCAGTTTATAGTAACAATATTCAAGTACAAATATGGATACAAATACAATTTGATACGAAAAATATGTAAAGAAAAATTCTAGTACGACTAAATTACAGAAAAAGACATCTCATAAATACAAAAACGTGCATTTTTCAAAGCAGTGTTGTCAATATCTCTGATTTCTCGCAATATTTCCAATTTCTCTCGAGTATTTCAAGTTGCCGATTTTTCCGATACTTTCATATATCAAGTCTAGGTTTCTTCTTGCCGATATTTTTCGATAATTTCTGATATTTTACCCAATATTCCCGGTAAATTTCTTTGCAGACCTTTGGCGATACATTCCCCGCAATGATGTTTGCAACATTGTTTTAAAGTAACATTCATTCTTCATTGTAAGCAACTTGAAACCATTGTTCCATGAGGACACCCCCCCCAGGGTCGAGAACATGTTTCCTGCATTTCTTGCATCCCCGGGATGGGGGGACTCTAGGACAAATGTTTCTCATCGCTTCTCTTCGGGCAAACCTCAGCAAAACACAGGGGAAACGTTTCGCTCTGCTGCAAACCTCAGCGAAACGCAGGGGGAAACGTTTCGCTCTTCTGCGAACCTCCCTAACGTCCACAGACAAAACTCCGAACTTCCTAGGCATCCCCCCACGAAACTCCAAACCTCCTGAACATCCCTCCACAAAACTCCAAACCTCCTAAACCTATTACATTATGATTTGCATTGCATGATTGCACAATGATGAATTTAGTATTTACTAATTTTCATGGGATGAATTGTTATTGTTGGGATTTATATTTTTCATATTTTTTATATTTTTATATTTTTTATGACCCCGGCGTCCCCCCTATCCCTCAAATTTCCCTAACATTTGGGGATGGTCTCCACGTGTCCTGAATGTGTGTTTCCCCACTCCCACATCCCCTCGTCCCGGAACCTTGGGGAACATTGCTTGAAACATATCTTAAATTTGAAACATAAGATATGATATTATGAAATAACAACATGAAAATAGAATTTAACACGTATGTATGGGCTCATGAACTCAATGTACGAATATGGATGAAATACTATGTAGCACGAGAACTGCTCCCAACTTTTAGGAGACTCATTCCCAAAGTTCCAACGTTCCAGGGAACTTCAAAACTTGTAGGAAACTTTCCAAATACAACGGGAATCATTCTGGATGGTTAGGAACTTACTGAGAACTTTTACCCCCTAAAATCGGGAACTTGGGGAATTTTTCTTGTGTTTCCTTCACTAGGAGCTTCCGTGCATTCATGATCGCCACATGGGTTGTTAACGACATTCCTATTTCCTCGCGACCATACATATACATTGTTGACTCGGAATTTTTTATCTAGAAAACTAAGTTGCAGTAAAAGTCTATTTTGTGCTACCTTATCGAGTTGGTGCACTGATCTCTATCTACCGCCTATGCTAGAGTATTCACTTGTCCCTACATTGAATTGCAGTCACTGCTAATCAATAATAAATGTAAATCTATTTTGTATTTTTAAATATTAAATAAAAGAAAGTAAATTTATATATTTTACTATTTACTTTATGAATAAAAAATAAACTTTTGATAATTGGAAATAGTTTCGACTTTCAAAAGATCGATTGGGCGAGGTAGGAAGCTTCACGTAGATTGGATCGGATAGGCAGATCGGTCCTCTGTCTAGCACAAGCCCTCCTGGCTGGTGCAGATCGCTTGCAGGTTGAGCTCAAACTTCGTTGCATGGTCTATCAATGCATGCAAATTTGAGTTTGGCTCTCGCTGCCTCAGGTCACGATCTAGAAGGCTGAGCCCTGTCTCGATTGGTCTGCATGCTCTCTATAGGTGGATCTAGGAGTAAGGTACTGTCTGAAATTGATCTGGCACTTTGAGTTGGATCTATTTCTTGGATCAGTCCTTTCTTAAAGGCGGCGTGCAGGGTGATTCTTTGTCAGTGGTGATGGGAGGAGGACCTTCCCCAAGTTCTCACTCGGATGCATTTAAGAAGCTTATCTCGTCCTATTGCAAGAGATCTGCTAAAGGAGCACCCCCAAAATTTGTCAAACAAATTGAAGATGTGTCAAAAGTTGCTCTGCCCCCGGAGGATACTATCCAGGTTGCCCTCTCATTGGCAGACCGGGCTTTGATTGGGCAGTTTACAGGGCTCTGGACCTCGCCAAAAAGCACTGATAGCTGGGTTCAAAGGAACTAGCGACCCCTAATCACAAAAAATGTAGCTTCTTACTCAGTTGGCCGAGGATATTTCCTGTTCAATTTTGAGTCCAAGGAAGACAAAGATCTCATATTCAGAAATGGACCCTACTTCATGGGGCCGCAAGGCCTCTACCTGAATGGATGGACCCCAGATTTTGATCCTGAAGCTGACACTCCCAAAGTTGTTCCTGTTTGGGTTAGACTTCCAAACCTACCTATGCACTGTTGGAATCCAAAATCTCTTCATGCTATCAGGAATGCCTTGGGGAAATACATTGACATGGCCAGCCCTAAAGACCAATATGCTTGCAACCGCATTTGTGTGGAGGTCAATTTAGAAGATGGGTTACTGGAAGCCCTAAAACTAACTGTGAAGAACTGGTATCACTACCAAAAACTTGACTATGAGCAGATACCTTTCAAATCTAGAGGATGTCATGAATACGGGCATTTCATTCGAAATTGCCCCCAAAAACCAGAGATCCAACAAAACAAGGAGGAAGGATGGCAACCAGTGAAAAAGAACAAGTCCAAATCCAATAGTGAAGTAATGCAGAGGAAAGGTGGGGGAATAAAGATCCATTAATAATCCATGTGGAAGGAAGTCAAGAAATGAATAAAACTAAGGAATCGAGAGAAGAAATCAATGCCGCAAAAGAGAAATCCATCAATGAAGAAATCAAGGATCCAGAAGCAGGAATATCGGAACAACCTGAACTATGAATGCACTATCTCGATCCTCTCAGATGTAGGAGAAGAGGTGCAAAAAGAAGGAGGAAATCAAGCTTAGTCAGAGGAAGAATCAGACTCAGAAGAAGAAGAAGAGGAAGAAGGGGAGATTGAGATGTCTACCCCAAGAAAGAAAAAAGCTAAAGGAAGGAGATCAAAAAAAGAGGTAAGGGAGCAAGCTACCTATAAGGACAAATTGCAAGATTCCCAGTTAACGTTGGAAAAGCTGATGAAAAACACAAGAAACACCCGTCAGCATGGGGCATCTCAAAGAGGGATGCCCTCAACTACCAAAAGTAAATAATGAAGGTTCTCTCCTGGAACTATAGGGGTCTTGGCAGCAAAAGCAAGGAAGAAGGTATGAAATATCTAATATCTTTATCTCAGCCAGACATCTTACTAATCAAGGAGACCAAGATGGAGAAAGAGGCATTTCTCCAAGTTAGCACAAAATTCTGGAAAAAAGGAGGAAGTGCAGCAATTAGTTCAAGGGGAGCCTCTGGAGACATTGGAACTTTGTGGGACGAGCAAAAATTTGAAGTCGCTGACATCATTTATAGCTCTCACTAGATCCTCACCATACTTCTGCACAAAGAAAACAAAATACTAGTAAGAATATTTAATATTTATGCTCCCAATTCTTACACTGAAAAAAAATATGTTGGAATCTCCTTCGAGATGAAAGGAGCAACCTATAGGGTAATGTTATCCTTGCTGGAGATCTTAACATTACTCTTAACCAAGATGAAAAAAGAGGGGGGTCTCTGGTCAGAGACCCCATCAAAGAACTTGTTGATGAGATAGTCTTGGACTGGGATCTCTCAAATGTTATCCCGTCCAAAGGAAAGTTTACATGGAGCAATAAGAGGCTGGGCCCCGGGGATATAGCAGCCAGGTTGGATCGGTTCCTTGTTCAAGACTCCTTCTTACTGCTGGGTCTAAATTCTTCATCCAAAATCCTGCCCTATGGGGGCTCTGATCATAAACCAATTTTGCTTGAGATTAGGAATGACAAAAATCTGGGACCGATTCCTTTTAGATTCAGTCATCTCTGGTCGATCAAAAGGATTTCCTGGGGATTGTGACTAATGTATGGACAGTCGCGATCTCTGGATCTCCCTTCTTCGTTTGGGAAGAGAAAATTAGAAGATTGAAAAAAGCACTAAAGATATGAGCAAAATCGATAGATTCTCCAAACAAAAGGAAAGTCCAAGCAATGCAAGCGTTGGACATTCATCAAACTGAAATGGAATTGAAACTCATTGATAAAGAAGATATTAATAAAAAATAAATTTGCAAAGAGAGCTTCCCGTGGCCTGCAGACATGAAGCTGAAATGTGGAGACAGAAGGCAAGATGCCGCTGGCTCAAGGATGGTGATCACAACACTAGTTATTTTCACAAACAGGCTGAAGCTAGAAAGAATTTCAAAACTATCCAAGAGATTCGGACGCAAGACACTGTCATCCAAGATTTTGAAGCCATTAAAGTGGAAGCTTCCAGGCATTTCAGCGAGTTGTATACAAGCCATCCTACCAATGTTGATATTTGTCTTTTGGAGCCAATCCCAAAGTCTGTTAAAAGTAAAGATAATAGAAATCTGAACCAGCTACTCACAATGGAGGAGATCAAGGAAGTTGCTGATGATATGGAGGATGACGGGGCACCTGGCCTTGATGGGTTTAATGTTAACTTCATCAAAACATGTTGGGAAATCATTAAGAAAGACTTACTTAAAATGATAAGCAAATCACAAAGATGTGATAAAATAGGAGGCAGCACTAACTTAGCCTTCCTGGCTCTCATTCCCAAAGAGAAGGATGCCACTTCCTTTAACAGATTCCAGCCAATTTCCTTATGTAACATAGGATACAAAATTATCACTAAAATTATGGCCAGAAAGCTAAAAAACATCCTTCCTGATCTCATCCCGGTAAACCAAGGAGGATTCATAAAACGCAAGAAAATTTGGGACAATAGCATACTAGTTCAGGAGGCAATTCACTCAAGCCTGAAGAACGGAGAAAAAGGAATGGTGATGAAAATTGATTTAGCAAACGCCTTTGACAGAGTCTGCCACTCTTTTCTTTTTCAAGTCATGTTGAGATTTGGTTTTGACCCAAATTTCGTCAAATGGGTCAAGGCCTGCATTAGCAATCCTTGGATCGCTCCTCTTATCAATGGAAGAGCAGCCCCCTTCTTTCATGCTTCGAGAGGTCTAAGGAAAGGTTGCCCTCTCTCCCTGCTGCTCTGCGCAATCCAAGCCTCGGTGCTTAGCTTCCAGTTGGAGCAAGCCAGGAGGGATCAAGATCTACTGGGCATAAGAATGGCTCAAGGCACGAAAGATATCAACCACGCATAGTTTGTGGATGATACTATCTTGCTTGGAGGAGCCAGTCAGATTATAGCAAGAAGATTCAAAAACGATCTAGACCGCTATTGCCAAGCTTCAGGAAGCAAAATTAACCTCAGAAAAAGTCAAATATATAGTTGGAATATCAATCCCAGGGAGATGTCCGAAATTTCCCGAGCTCTAGACACTGAAAAAATGACTAGCTGGGATTCCTTTAAATATCTTGGGGTTCCAATCTTCAAGTCCAAGCCCAAAAGCTCGACTTGGAATCCTCTTGTTGAAAAAATTAAAAAGAAAATTTTAGGGTGGGGTGCAATCTGGCTTAATCAAGCGGAAAGTTGGTTTTGATAAAAGTTGTACTGAACAGCTATTTCCTTTATCAATGCTCTCTCCTACTAGCCCCCTCCAAAACAATTGGAATGATTGAAGGCCTGTTGAGATCATTCCTCTGGCAAGGAGGGAACAACGGAGGCAGGAAAAAGTTTGCTCTGATTAGCTGGAAGAATATTAAATTACCTAGGATGGAAGGAGGACTGCAAATTAGAGACTTGCAAATTCAAAATATGGCTATGAGAGCTAAACTGCTCTGGAATATAATAGACTCCAAGCCTTCCTGCTGTAGCCATGTTATTAAGAGCAAGTACTTCTCTGGTCCAAGGATTCGATGCCTTGACAATGAACAGGAAAACAAGCATGTCTCCCCTATCTACTCTCTTTGTAGGAAGTTGCTGGCTAAATTCAAGGAAGAGTTGAACTGGATCCCGGGTAATGGTAAGTTGATTAACATTTGGGAGGAACCCATTCTTGGAAATTCTCCTCCTATCCTCCCAAGACTCAAACGTTGGTTGGACACACAGGGCCTTAAAACGATTTGGGACATCTCAGCTTGGGAGAGTGAACCACCAAATAGATGGGACGGCTGGCAAATTCCTAAATGTCCGGCAGATCTCCAGGATGAAAAAAATCAGTTGATTCATCATTTATCTGGCTCTGTTCTGATTTCCAGAAGACGAAAGGACCGGCGCAGTTGGGTAGGCAACTCTGGCAAGTATACTACGGCCGATGGATACAAGATTTTTGCAACTGTGTCGAACATGTCAAAAGACCCTACAATCTGAAAAAATGTCTGGGAGTGCAGGACGTTACCCAAGCTAGATTTATTTGCCTAGACTCTGATGCATGGTAAAATCCTTACTGGTGACAACCTAATGAAGAGAGGATTTGAGGGTCCTTTTAGATGCCCTCTATGCTCAGCTGCCAACGAAAATATACAGCACATTTTTTTGGACTATCCCTTTGCCATCGTTGTTTGGAATGAAATAACGAAGCCGTGGGAGATCGAGTTCCATATGCCAAGCAATATTCATCTGCGCTTCCTCAACTAGGACAAAATGTATAAAGGAGAACTGGCCAAAAAAAAAGGTTTCAGACTCTACTAGATGAAGATCCCAAAAGTCATCTACTGGTGCATCTGTAGTGAGAGTAATCAACGTATATTTCAAGATAAAGCTCATCCAGCATGGGAAATTGCAATCAAGGTAAATAGTCTAATGGGTGAGAATGTAAGTGTGTTGAAGATCCCCAAAAACAAAGCTAAATTGACAGATAAAGAAAGCAACTGGTTTCAAAGCTTCAACATCTCTGCTGAAAGTTCCTTAGCCACAAAACAGTTGGAGAACTGGGAAATTAGGATGGACAAATCCCAGTTTGAGAACTGGCTGAAAGAAAGGAAAATTTTCAAATTGTTTTTCAATGGAGTTTAGAATACTATTGGAATATTGGACAAGATTCTAACAATATGGCTGAGGCATATGGACTCTGGCAAGGTCTCAAGCAGCTGAAGGGCAAAGGAGTGGGTGAAATTATGGTCTTTGGAAATTCTCGGTTAATCATTCAAGCAATGAATGGGGAAAGCTAATTTAAGAATTTAAGATTAGTTAGACTAATTAATAGAATCAAATCCATATCTAAGTCTTTTAGGCAAATTAATTTTTTTCATATCCTTCGCGAGTTAAACGCTCCGACGAATTGTGCTACTAATAAATCCATGACCATGGGTAGAAATGAATTGTATGTTAATCAGTTACTAAGTAATGATGTACCTCCTTAGCATGATTTTGGGTTAAGTGGAGTGTCTCTCTTTTTGGAGGTAGTAGTCTAAGTTCTGGTTTCCAAACCAGTTTGTATTTTCAGCGGCTTCATTGCCGAGCTCTATTTTATAAACATACCCGTTTTTGTCAAAAAAAAAATTGGAAATAGTTTCAAATCTCATTTAAAAAATATATTCATATATTACAGTTAATTAAAAATTATCTTGATTTTTATTTTATAATAATTTAAATTTGATTATTTATACACCTTTGCAAATACCCTAGCATAGAACGTCTTGTAAACATATAATATTCTAATACATTTTAATCATAGCTAACACAAAAATGAAAACTTACTCTATACATATAGCCACAAATATAGGGACTATAGTTTCTAAAAGTTTCCACTTTAGAAAGAGTCTACCTTATATAATCAATGACGTGGATGGTAATCTTGATTGCGCCGAGAGGCGCTCTACAGCCCAGTATGAGGGAGATCTTGTAACGTGATGTAACGTTTGTAACATGTCGACAAAAAATAATAGTGATAGTGAATATTATGGGTGAGATCTTGTAACGTGATGCAATGTTTGTAACATGTCGGCAAAAAATATAGTGATAGTGAATATTATGGGAGAGATTTTGTAACACAAAATAAAAAATAATATCACTTTAGTAACGTTATTTTTATTAATAAAAAATAAATTTTCTAATAGGCCAAAATAGATGTCAGCCACAAAAACAATCTATTATGGGGGACATGTTGTAATCTTCCTACCTAACAAAACAATAAAAAAGTAAAAATTTAATTATCCGTAAAATAAATATGTGGGTAAAAAAAAAACACAAAATTGAATTATCCGCAAAAAAAATGTTGGCCTTAAAACCATGTGTAAGGCATTCTAAACAACCCATGGTTTTATTGTACATGGTTTAGGAGGCTTTGCACATGGTTTGTAAACCATGTGCAAGGCCTCTTAAACAACCCATGGTTTTATTGTACATGGTTTAGGAGGGCCTTGCAAATGGTTTTAAGACCATGTGCAAGGCCTCCTAAACAACCCATGGTTTTATTGTACATGGTTTAGGAGGGCCTTGCAAATGGTTTTAAGACCATGTGCAAGGCCTCCTAAACAACCCATGGTTGTAGGAGGGCCTTGCATATTGTTTTAAAACAATGTGTGGGGAAATGATGCAATGTTCGTTCCTAACAAAATAAAAAATATTATATGTCGGCCATAAATAATATTAAATATTAATAATAAAAATATTATATGTGGACCTTAAATAAAAAGATGTGTCTTTTGGTTTGAATCAAATCAATGGATACCTAAGAAGAGGTTTGCACCTCGAGAGATTTGATCCATCTCGACGCTTGATAGAGCCTAGGATTTGGATCTACACTGGTCTTATTGCCATTTCCATCTGAGTTACAACCATAATATAAGGGATAATTGATAAGCTAAGTCATCTGGTTTGTGTTAATGTATCTTTTCTTCTCTACGTTTCTACTCTTCTCATGTTTTTTAATTATTTTATTTTTATATTTTTTAATATATATTATTATCATTCCCAACTTGTCGTTTCCTGCAAATTTCGGGGAAACTTCTAGACGTATCCAATACGCACACCCACATCCCACGTTCCCACATTCCATGAAACTTGTACAACATAAATAAAATACAATTCAATACAAAAATATATATATATAAAGAAAAATCCAGTACAACTAAAATACAGAAATAGACATCTCATAAATACAGAAACATGCATTTTTTAAATTTTAGAAAATTTAACAATATACTACCCTTCAAAATTTTAAAGTAGCATTCATTCTTCATTGTAAGCAACTTGAAACGTATCTCAAATTTGGAACATAACAAATGAAATAATGTGGAAATATAATTTAACATGTATGTATGGGCTTGTGACCTCAATGTATGTATTTTTTTAGTGTTGATTTAAGTAATGGGTGTGACTTCAACGTTTATTTAAAAGATCACATGTTTTGTGTGTTAGTTTTTTATCGTCTTGCTCTGCAAAATCATTCTTGCCTATGTGATTTGAGTTTAAATTTATTTATATGAAAAAGAATATAGGCTGAAGATTCACATATGTGGCCATGGTCTTGTGATGGTTAAGTTACAAATAGTATGAAACTTGAATTATCATTGAATATGTTGTTATCTAGCTCCACTATTATATTAATAATTAATTAGTTGAATTGTTAAGTTAAACTATAGCCTGAAAATTAGTTATTCTAGTTGAAAGTCCACTCTTATCCTAACAATTAAATTTTAATAGTAAAATTTCATCAATCTTTAAAAGTTTATAATTGTAATTTGTAACTATATTTAAGCATTTACAACTTCAACATATACATACCATGTCAAATATTCATCCAATTTCAAATTGCATGCAAATTTCCATACACAAAGGGCCAATGCGGCCGAATCTTGCTTCTATGGTTCAGTCATCCTTCTAGCCTCTCTCAAATGAAAAAAAGAGACAACTAACAGTGTTTACAAGTAACATAATGGAAACTCACATCATGTGAAGCGCATCCATCCTATACACTTATATTGTGAATATCCTTACAAAGCCAAAGAAAAGACAAAATTCTCCCACCACTCTTTAGTTAAGATCATAGACAAAGATGGTACACAAATAATATGACAAGTACTATTTCAAGCTGCATAAAGCAACAACAGAGCTTTAAACTTGAATGCCTAACCTTCTTTCTAATAGCTTTGGATGAAAATAAATGACCCAAAGCCAGTATATCTAACTTGTCCCTGGGATGCCTTCTGTATAAATTAGTGCCAATACATAAGCATCCAAAAAGGTGGGTAAATATTTTCAAACAATGGCAAATTGCAACAGACAAAATAGGTCTGATGCATCACTTGATTCAAATAAAGTGTATGTCATGCAAGAGCTCGAAAAAGAAAGAGAAGCCAGAGAAATCTTACTACATAAAAGCAACTATGAACACCACGTTTTAATATATACAAAATGCAAACCCTCCAGATCTTTGGTTTTGTTCGTCTAGAGAATTTAAATTGCAGCTTGATTTTAAATATGTGGGATGAACAGTAAACCCTTGGAAATTATTGTTACACCAAACATGAATCAATGGTTGGTTAGGTACTTTTTAGACAGTGGAATGATGGATTAACAAATCACCAAAGCCCGAGATTTTATGGACAAACAGTTCTTTAAGGTGGAAATGTTCTCTGCACTATACAGCTGTTCGCTTGTAGAAATGAGTTAGTTCAATACTACCCAAAAGAATGTACAGTCCCTATAAGTATCCCTACAAATGTATAGATGGTGAGTTTGTTCTAGTTTAAGCTTCGAACATATTGCCTCCAGGCTCCGATTATTCATCTAACCAGGGGCTATTAATGGGATGAAGTGAGAAGGCAGAACAGGAGGGAAAACCCATGAATATCTAAATGAGTATGCAGGACTAAGTTTTAACTGATATCTAATGCCTGAAAACTTGAAAGAGATAGGAAAGAATGTTAAACGAGACTACAGAAAAGTCGAAAAAGGAGGGATAACCTCAAAGACCTAATGAACTTCTAGAGACAACCGATATATACTAATCAAATAAGGCCTCAATAAGTTAAGAAAGTAGACAAAACCTTCTGATATGTAGACATTGCCTCACACCTACTAATTGAAGTTTGAATGACTAAATAAATTGAGACATGGCAAAAAGTAAAACCCTTGATTTGCGAAATGGGTGTGTAAAACTGGACCAACACTAATAGATACTAAATTAAATGAGGGCCTGTTGATTTAAGAAGGAAAAAAGTATTTGATTCCAAAATTTCATGCAACAACTGATATATTTAGAAATTTACTTATCAAATAAGAGAGACTAGGTTGGTAACAGGAAGACGCCACTGATTCCCTTAATGGGACTGTCCAGAGTTCTAATTGATATCTATTCATTAAATGAGGCCCAAGTGTGTAAACAGGACGTTGGTTTACTGATGAGACCAACAGAGTAACAAGCAATCCACAGGGTTCGATTCTTGTTGTGCTTTCCCATCTAAATGGCATGAGTTTCAAAAGGATGAGGTTGGGGACGAGTCCTGGGTGACTTTGCTGGAATAATTACCCTTCAATCTTGGCACCTAATTGAAAGGAAGTCTGATTTATACAGCGCAGCCCCTCAGGTCATGTTTCCTGGAGCACGTGCAATAAAAACAAAAGAGCTATGTTGCACTGAGTTTTGGGGACATGAAGATAGGGGCAGCAGATATATATGTATTAAAAACAGAAATGCTAGAACACATAACTATGATACAACTCGATATAATTAGCAATTCTTAAAAATGTGTCTGAAAGACGTTGTTTGAGTGGATCTTATAACCCTGAAGAAATGGGGTATAAGAACCTTGCCAAAAAACGGAGTAAAGATGTAAAATTGTTATTGTGGTTATCCCCATTACAAAAACATGATGTATAATACTCCAGCATTCATTGCATATAGATAATATTTATCATGGTTTGAATGTCGAACCAATACGTGAACATTTTTTCTTGCATAACGGGTACAAAATTGATGCCAATTTATATACTGGGCATCCAGACGTCCCAAAAACCATCGAGGGATGTCTCCCAAACTTTCCTATTTTGTCATTAACGTCTGGGGTACGTGGGGGAAGTCACCGTCAGGGACGACCCTACCAAACGGGGATATCACCCAGCGGTCCCCATGTCCACCGGGATGGATTAACGCAGAGGACACGTCTCCCACGAGTTGGGAACAGAAGCAAAAAATTTGAGAAAGGCAAAGGGAAATAAGCCCACTGGTTTCCTAAAAGGGTGTTAAGCAGCTGAATGATATCTGTTTTTCCATGATAACAGATTAAATTGGGAGTTTAAAAAAATTGGTTTTTAATGAAAGATTGCAATCTAGGAAGTATCACAAAGACAACAGTCACAAAGAAGGGCACTTGGAAGCGTTGCTAGAACCAGACTGGTGAAATATGCTATCACAGCAACCAGAGCTCTTGCACCCCAGTGCAAGCTTTGTGATTGGCAAAGCTTTTGGTGCATGCAGTATCTTACAAACCACCAGTGCCTTACAATAGGTTCCAATGTTGTCAATGTGGGATAAACCCTTGATTCTCCAAATGGGTATATATAAAAAAACTAATATCCACTTACTGAATGATGGCTGATTGCCACGGCCATTAAAAAAAATGTGGTTTTGACAAACACCAAATAGCAAGTTCGTCCCATGCAAATGTATAATCAATTCTACTGAACAAAAAAACCCAGCTACCAGTATGACTATTTTTTTGCTATTCACTCATCAACCAGGTCCAGCAAACATGGGTTATGGTTTGTTTCCATATGACCTTGCGAGAATTGAAGCAGTGAACCATTGAGAATAAGAAGAGAATAAGAAACAGGGAATATTCGTGGAACTTGGGGTTTATAGTGTGATTATTCATTCAAGAAGTTGTTTTAACTAGGGCAAACTGAGTAGTGTAAAATACTCACCTGGTTTCCCGATCGGGCATGGTACTACTGGGTCTCTGCTGCGAATGGCATCACGATATCATCAATAATCTCCCCTCCTCCGCTCCTCTGCAGTTTTCTTAATTTGTAACAAATATACGAGCAGGACGCTACAGGATCTCGAAAACTTATGCGGGAATCGAACAGTAACGAATTTAAAGGCTACCTACTGATCAATAAAATGACCTTTATCCGAGCATGAGAGGAGAGCTGGAGCAGATGTGTACGAGCAGGGAGCAGATTCAATAGGACTTTGTTAAACACGAGCGGGTGAGATTTGGGATTGTGTTTTTCTTTCAACTTGTCCAAGGAATTAAGCTCAGAACTGAAAAAGCTATTTTTTTTTAAGTTGAGGCGATTTTATGATGGGTAGAGAATGAGTACATATCAAACGTTTCATGTGGATGAGTTTTGAGGGCTTAAAGAAAAAATTTCTGGCCTCTAACCCATTTAATATGGTGTAATATTTTATTATAATATATATGTTGTGGGGGGGGGGTTATTGTGATGTCTATGGTATTTATAGAGACGATGCGGACATTAGCATGTCACAATGATTCTATTAGTAGGTTTAGGGACCACACAATATATGTATAATTTGGATTTATATTTCATTATTAGATATTGACATGTTAGTGAGCGTTTTATTTGGTAAATATAATTAAGTGATTGTATATTTACAAATTGTATATGTAATATTGATAATAATAAAAAATTGAGGGTTCAATTTTTTTTTATTTTTTTAGGGCAAGGTGTTTGGAACTTACGTATCGTCGGCTTTATATTGGATACCGTCCTTGAAATGAGGGGAATTGCCTACGAATTTTCCTAAAAATTATATTTTAAGGAAAAAAAGCATTGATTGCATCAAGGGGTGCTTAATACAACGCAGTATGAGGGAGAAGTGTAGTTTTTTGCTCAATGTGGAGTTGACATGTGGCACTTTGATAAAATAATAAAATATTAAGTAAAAAAATTACAGTGTCGACCCTAACCTAAAGTTCAAAACAAAAAGATATGTATTCCAATGAATTAAAACTAACCATGTCATCCAGGGAGCATTATCACTAACCAAGTATGAACACATGGAGTTCTCACTACTTTCAATCATATGTCATATATTATCTAATTTACTAATTGATATAGTTTTCAACCAATGCAAGATTGACTGTGTCCAATTAATTACTTCATATGGATATTGTAGAAATTATCCATCTTTATCTCTTTGCAATTTACATGCTATTTTGTAATGGTGATGGCATTCATCTTTTATGATTTCATCTAATATAATTCTATCACCAACATAGATCCACCTTATCTTTGTATCTATCATGCATCGATAGGGATCAAATCCCTAGAGGTGCAAACTTTTCCTTAAGTTTTTGCACTCTAAAAAAGTCTTGCACCTCGAGGGATTTGATACCTTTCTGCACATGATAGATCTAGAGTTAAGATAGATCTATGCTAGTAAAATATTTAGTTTTAATTTTGGCTATAGATTCAACATAACCTTCATACCTCAAAAAGTATTAAAAAGTATCATACATTGTGTGATGTTGGTATACTTAATGCCATTATGTGTTTCTCTATGATTCTAGACCATCGCCATCGTCTTTGAGATTTACGAGACCAAACTATAAGATTTAAAATATATGCCATTATATATATTGTTCATTTAAAAACAATTACTTATAAATGGTTACTTGGTGGTAAGATGATCGTAAGTAACAAAAAAAAATATGGAGTGATGGGCAGTAATAACTACTTGTGATTGGTAAAGGTTGTGTTGACTCCGAGGAGGAGAGTATGATTAAGGCTTTATGTACCATATGAAAAAAGGAAGTTATTGTTGTCTACACCAATTGTTTGTATAATAGCGAGTAAAGCAAAGTTAGCCATCAAGGAAATAATCCTTAGGATTTGAAATCTCCATTCCATTTGGGTTGAGTAAAACTCCACCAAAGCACTACACAAGTATTAATCTGTCACGGTAATCTAGGGACTAAAACACAGTCTCATAAGAGATTTCAGACAATTAAGCACGAAAATGGCATAATGATGCTGCAATAGGAGTAACAGCTCTGTATAATCAATGAAGAATGAATAATACAATACAATGATCATGCAAGATGTGTGAATGCCAAGACAATTCGAATTCTCGAGGAGGTCATTCGAATTGAATGAATGGGTGTAGCTTAATTGACTGTAAGCCATAGTAAAACACTTAGTTAACCAACTGATCAAGTGCAGATTGACTCAACTGAGTCCTAACTGAAGTCGGAGTGCAATGGATGACTGAGTCTAACTGAAAGTAACTCAGACACATGTCATTGCATGCCAACCAACAAGTGGTAGCGCATCATTAACTCCAATGAACCCCTATGAGGTTAACTGAAGTCAAGCTAGCCATCAGAGGTGGTTGGAGGCGCCCCTGTTGACTCCAGTTCATAAATATTAATAAAAATAATCAATATTATGAATGGAGGCGCCTTCACCACTTAGCTTAACTAATTGTAACCATCAGTTAGCAATTAGGTGCATTTATGACACTCAGATCACTCCTAGAGTGTTCCTTGTTTGAAGGAGGAAGCCTAATTAGCCCCCCCGAATGAAGGAGAAGGCTTAGTTGGCCTCCTTGACTGAAGGTAAGCATGGGTGTGCTCATGCTGATGTCATAGTGTGCTCATATGATGTCGATTAAGTCAATAAAACTTAGGATAGTGGTTTAACAAGGTCAAATTGACCAAATTAAGTGTGCATGGTGGGTAAATGTCTCCAACACCCCTCCTTAAGCTATACTCAGGAGAAGTAGAAACATAAAGTGCATGAAATGCTAGGGCCCCGACAACTAAGGCCATAGGTCACCCTATACAATAATGTAAATCAAATAATGCTCAAAAATAAATCTAAGTGAGGAAAAGAGGGAACCCCCCCCCCTAAAGCTGAACACTGAAAGCAGTCTGATCACCGTGATGAACTCACCCCCAACAGCGAACGAAGGTAAGTGAACTTCTTTTCTGAAAAGCTCTTGGTGAAGATGTCTGCAATTTGCTTATCAGTCGGGTAGTATTGCAGAATGATGGTCCTGTCATGCACCAATTCCCTGATATAGTGCATGTGTATCTCTACATGCTTAGTCCTCTGCCTGGTAACTGGATCTGTGGATATCTTAATAGCACTTTGACTGTCACAAAAGAGGACAGTGGACAAAGTACTACCAAGATCAAACTTTGAAAGAATTCCTTGCAACCAAACAGCTTGGATGCAAGCATTGATCTCTCCTCGGTACTCGGCCTCTACTGAAGACAATGCTATGGCAACCTGCTTTTTCCTAGACCAATAAATGGGGCCACCACCAAACATGAAGACATATCCAGAAGTAGACTTCCAATCAATAGAATCACCCGCCCAATCGGAATCTATGTAACCAACCAGCTCTAGCTCGAAGTCTGCAGCATAGTGAACGTTGTAGGTCCTGGTTCCCTGAATATACTGGAGGATCCTCTTGGGTGCCTTCTAATGAAGATCATGGGGCTGTTGCATGTATCTTGACACAACATTCATGGCATAACATGTATAAGGCTGAGGATATGTCAAGTACAACAAGCTACCAATCAGTTGTCGATAAATAGTGCAGTCCATGAGAGGTGTGTTTTTTCCTTCTTCAAGGTTGATCCATGAAAGGAAAGGGAATGGAGCAGCCTTACATTCAGCCATGTTAAACTTGACTAACAAGTTTTATATGTATTTGGACTGAGTGACCAGAATACCACTCAAAATTTTGCTCAATTTCGAGCCCCAAAAATTGCTTTAAGAGCCCCAAATCGCTCATTTCAAATGCAATGTGGAGAGCACTTTTGATGACTAAAATAAAAGTAACTGTGCTACCTGTGATCAGTAAGTCATCAACATATAAAACAATAATAATCAAATAACCATCATACTATTATATATACACATTTGTATATGATCTACACCTTTGGAAGTTTTGCGAGAAAAGGAAGGCATCTATCTTGGAATACCACTCTCTTGGGGCATGTTTTAACCCGTATAGTGACTTCTTTAGTTTGCAAACCAAAGATGGATCAGAAATGTAGCCCTCAGGCTGCTTCATGTATATCTCCTCATGAATATCTCCATGCAGAAAGGCAGACTTAACATCCTGTTGGAGCAGGGTCCCGCAGCTACAGAAGAAGCTGCCAGTTTAGCGGACACACAGTTTTGGAGGGGAGAAGATAAGATAGAGCTACGATGCCATAGCACGTTTCCAGCTACAGAGCAGAGCCAGAAACCATGACTTTTAAGATAGAGAAGTCAAGAAAGGCAACGGTACCTGAGCGGCCGAGAAGAGAGAGCTCACCCACTGCATTGAAGGCAGCGGTGGAAGACAGGAGGGCTCAGCGACCCTCATAAAGGAGAGGGAGCAACGAGGCTGAAGCATTGAAGACGAAGGACAGAAAAGCGAAGCGGTGCACAGTACCCATGATCAGCGCCGGGAAGCATGGAAGACTGCAGAGAGCTGTGGTGTGACGGAAAGCAGCTACCTCAAGTACAAATATGGCCGACTGTCACTAGTTAGGGTTTTGGGTTACTGTTGGGACAGGCCCACAGTGTTGTAACAGCAAGACCTTCAGGATGCCTATAAAGGGATATACTTTGTATTGTAAAAGGGTTGGTTCGTTCAGTTGTTAGTTGTTTTTGTAGATTATTAGACTGTTGTAAAAGCCTAGCTCTGGTTCTGTTATTAGCGGTAGCAATCTTACTGTAACCAGTAGCTGGCTTATAGAGCATGCATGTAACGATCTGTAGGGATCGACAGGGAGGGAAGAGTATTTTTATGTGTATGACGAATAATGTAATGCATAAATACCTTGATAAATTTGTGGTCGTATTTATTGACGACATCTTAATTTACTCAAAGTCTGAAGAAGAACATAAAGAACATTTAAAAATTGTCCTACAAGAGTTACGAGAACATCAACTCTATGCAAAATTTAGTAAATGTGATTTCTTTAAGGATAAATACAGTATTTGGGTCATGTAGTAACTAAAGAAGGAATTTCTGTTGACCTCGAAAAGATAAAGGCAATCAAAGAATGGCCAGTCCCAAAAGATGTAACTGACATATGATCATTCATGAGGATTACTGGCTATTATCGAAGGGTTTTCAAGAATTGCAAATCCCATAACTTCTTTACAGAAGAAAGGGAAGAAATTCGAGTGGAGTCAAAAGTGTGAAGACAGTTTTAAAAAGTTAAAAACATTATTAACCACCGCACCAATCTTAAGAATTGTTGACCCTAATAAATATTTTATAGTATGTACTGACGCATGCAATGACGGTTTAGGTGGAGTTTTAACTCAGGAAGGACATGTCGTTGCTTATGAGTCTAGGAAGCTGAAGATTCATAACAAAAATTATGCAACCTATGACTTAGAATTGGCTGCTGTCATACATGCCTTAAAAATGTGGCGTCGTCATTTAATCGGAAGGAAGTTTATATTAATGACAGATAATAAAGAGTTAAAATATCTATTGGATCAACCCAACTTAAATGTCAGATAAACTAGATGGCTAGCTTTTCTTAGCAAATACGATTTTGAAATCCAACATATTAAAGGAAAAGAAAATAAGGTTGGTGATGCATTAAGCAGAAATGCAAAACTAAATTTTACAACAGCAGTTAGCACCTATAAAACAGATTTAGAAGAACAGCTAGAAGAAGGAATAGGACAAGATGAAAATTATCAGAAATTACAAGCAAAAGTAAGAGAAAATTTAATTGAAAGTCTAAGTGCAGGGTATATTTTAAGTGAAAAATGATTATTATTATATAAAGATAGACTATACGTACCTAATGTACCTAAGATTAAGTTGTTGATTTTAAATGAAATTCATAAGACTCCTTATTCAGGGCATCCTGGTTATCAGAAAACTATAACCATGCTAATAAAAGATTATTTCTGGCCAAATATAAAAAATGAATTGGCAGAATACATTGCTAAGTGCTTTGAATGTCAAGAAGTAAAGACTGAACATCAACATCCAGCTGGGCTACTTCAGCCATTACTTATTCCTAGTTGAAAGTGGGAGATAATTAGCCTTGATTTTATCACAGGACTACCTAGAAACCAAAACTTAAATGACTCAATAATGGTAGTTGTTGATAAATTAAGCAAAGCAGCTCATTTTATACCTGTAAAAACTACTTATAAAGCTGCAAATATTGTTTATATTTTCTTGAAACAGTTTTTTCGGTTACATGGAATACCGAAAGTAATAATTTCAGACAGAGACCCTAAGTTTACGAGCAACTTTTTGAAATCTTTGTTTAAAGGATTAAACACTACATTAAACTTCAGTTCCTCTTTCCATCCTCAAACAGATGGACAAATTGAAAGAGTAAGTCAGGTATTGGAGGATCTACTCATAATGTATCTGAAGGAACAACCAGGTAAATGGGAGGATTACTTACACCTGGTGGAATTTGCTTACAATAATCACTATCAAGCCTCAGCAAGATATAGTCCTTTTGAAATTTTGTATGGCAGGAAGTGCAATACCCCCATTTCATGGAGTAATCCAGTTGACAAGCTAGTATTAAGACCTGAATTATTAAAAGAGATGGAGTTAATTGTAAAATAGGTACAAAGTAACTTGAAAGTTGTGCAAGATCGACAGAAAAGTCAAGCAGACCTTAAACAAACTCCAAAGGAGTTCCAGGTAGGTGAACATGTATTTATTAAGGTAAGACCTAAAAAGAGTTCTCTGAGGTTAGGTAGTTGTGCTAAGTTAGCACCCCGATATTGTGGACCTTTTGAAATACTGTCCAGGATAGGACATGTAGCATATCAGTTAGATTTACCGCCAAATTTAAAGGTTCACAATGTTTTTCATATTTCCGTATTAAAAAAATATGTGCATGATGCTACTCATGTTATTAATTGGAATGATGTGGACGTGGAACCCGAAGGAGATTTTCTGGTGGAACCGGATTGTATCCTCGAAAGGAGGGAGATCTCGCTTCGAAATCGCACCATTGGTCAAGTGAAGGTGCAATGGAAGCACCTTAGCCCAGAAGAAGCCACCCAGGAATTGGAAAGTCATATGCAAGATGCATATCCAATTCTATTCCAAGGAAATTATGAGGATGAGGAATAAATAACATCGAGGACGATGTTATAAATTAAGGGGGTGTGTATGTCACATGCCCCAATTTGCAAAACTATTTTATGTTATTGAGGAACATTATGTTACATTTTATGTTAAAGTTTGTAATTAATGACCAAGTGGGGTCAAGATAATTTAATGTATTGCAAAATATTTTATTAATAAATAAATAAAAGGTGAGACAACAACTTAGGGAAGTTGTTAAATGAGTGTTTACTAGTCACTTGGTGGAGGAGACTGGGTTGAGAGTAGATTGACATGTGGCAACATCCCCAAACTACTTCTAGCTGTTGCAAGTGGCAACTTCTCTATTTTTGTGGTCATGATCCCCCAAGAAAGTGGAACAGGAGCAGGTGGCTCATTGAGTAGAAACTAACCCAAAAGACCTAGGCATGCTAATAAAACTTCCCATTGAAGACAACTTAGACTGCTCATTCTGGATTTGTGAACATTATGAGTGAAAGAAGTGCATATGTGAATTCGATGGAGGGGACTAGCTGAAGTAAGTTTGAGGGGATAAGTGCTAAAGACTGAACTAGTGCAACTAATCTAAGTTGAGTTCAAACTGTTATAAGTAGAGCTGAGTTACTGCTGAACACTCAGAGGAGTTGCAGAGGATCTCAAGACTACATCTCTCACCTAGTACTCTACCAAGAGGGCCAGGAGACAAGCTTGGGGGTCTTGAGAATTGCAATCTAGCTCTTCTATAGGAGTTGGTTGGGAGGAACAACTTCCTTAAGTTGTTGTCACCATCTACATTACAGGTTCTACTTGTTTAAGTTCAGTTATTATTTTATTTACTGCATCAGAAAAGTTTAAGAGTTTTGTTTTATTACTGTTAGGGATAAATAGGAAAAGTTATTTATGCTGTGGAAGTTAGTAACTAGTTAGATTAGGGTAAATCAGTAGAAACATTGTTGAGCTAATTGATAGATAGGAAAAATTACCTAAACTGTATTTTTCCAGACCTCTCGCAAGGCAGTGCTCTAATACAATAGGTATATTTATTTCGAATAAGTAGATTTAATAAAATTTGAATGCATATGCAAATGATTACTTTCTATAGGATCTGTGTAAATTATTTACAGAACTTAGCTGCATTTGTAATATCTACTCATAGTATTTAAATTAACTAATTAAAGATAGAAGAATAAGTTTAAGATAATACATACTATTATGTATCATATTTTACACAGTAAAACTAGTAAAGTTATATATTATAAATCTAGTAAGCAGACCTAAATAAATAATATAGGAACAATAAAATATTTAAACTAGGTTTAACTTAGTAAACAATATTTTAGGTTAACTATTTACCTAGTTAGTCATTCGTGAGAAATTATAACTAGGTTTACTGAAAACAAAAGTACTAACTCTATAAACCATTAAAAATAATTAGGGTTTACAAAAGAGTTGTACTTTCACACTAGAATAAAATTGAAAATTATAAATAATAAAACCTAGCAAAGATTATTCCAAAAAAATTCAGAAAAGAAATGTAATTCCTTTTACAATATCAATCTTAGTCCTATTTCAAAAAATTTAATACAGTGTTATTATTTTTATTGCTATCAAAATAATCCACAACCAAAGATTATCAATTCATAATCTTTTAATAAGAAACAATAATTTCTTACTTATCAAGTTAACCCTAAACATAGAAAAATTGAATAATAATAAGAATAACTAATACACAAATTTATACATAAATGTAAACCAAACAAAGATACTGCAAATTTCAGCTGTAAGCTGTGAAATTTTCTTAAGTATTTAAAAACAAACTAAACAGACATAATTAGGCCTGCGGCCTTTTACATTAATTGTCAAGGCTTAAAAACCTGATAAAAAACTATTCCTTAAGTTAAACATAATTCACAAAATTGAAAATAAACAACCATCTGTTTACGGCTGTGACAGCCCTTCTCAAATCGAGAGTTGCTATAAGCACGACCATCCAATCTTCACTTAAAAACCCTTACAATCTACTTTTAACAACCCATTGGCCTGACAGTAAGAGTCATGGCTAAGGCCAGTTTACAAATTTTACTCTTTTTAGTTCATCATGGTTGATAAGTCCTGAACCCATTTTTCCTCAAGTCTCGATTGAGAGAGCCCGAGTTCCTCCTTACAACAACCACTAGGGTTTTAAAAACAGAAAATAAAAAGAACAAATAGCTCAACTAAAGAACACGAACGAACCAACATTCCACAAAACGCAGTAGTGCCATAAAAATCCACCCCACAGCGGCGCAGGAGAAAAACGCCAAGTGAAACCGAGGGTTACAGGTTTCAAGCCTTCCCGAAAGCTTGGTGTTGAAGTTGTCAATACTTCGAGCCACAGTGATGAGCCTGTACAAACAAGATCGAAGGAAAATAAGGGTTAATACTGAAAACTGTAAATAAATAAAAATTAAAACTTATTTTTCAAAGCAGTAAACCTATTGAAATTTCTTTCCAAAATGGAGTATGCACAGCGGCGTTGAAGTGGAGAGCCAACTCAAGCTTCCTTCGATAGAACCATGAACTGAAATGGAGCTCTGTTGAAAGAAGACACCATACGTAGTGTTCATGGGTGAAGTCCCAAACTACGACGAAGTAGGAACCCAACCCACGTAAAGAAACAAGCTTCAAGACAAAGAACTGAGCTCACTCCGAACATACTTCTTCACTGCACTAGATATGGATAAAAAGCACTCACAGAGTCGAAGTATAAACAATAGAGATGTTTGCAAAACTAGGGTAATAAAGCTGAAGAGTAGCACACATTTTTGAACCAACAGTCACACCAAACTCTTTACATAGTGAAAGATTCACTCAGGCAAGGAAGCATACGTACAGTAGAGTGATGGTGAAGCCTTGCGGTCGTAAGCCTGCGGCTGCCCACTCTGCAGTTCTGAAAATCAAAAGAACTAAAACGTGAATTTAGGGTTGAGAAACACCTTTCATTGCCTCAAAAGTCAAACCCTAATCATTTTAACACCAACTACATGCCCTCCAAAATAATTTGCAAGATTTGGGTTTCGTGTTATAGCTCTAAAATCACGTTAAAACCTGCACATATCATTTGTTCAAAGGTCACATATCATTTGTTTACAATCCAAAACATTATAGTATTTTTACTTGGTAACTCTATCCTCAAATTTGTTTTCCTTTGTTTACATAAACCAAAGACCTAGTGTTTGAGAAGTATTCATATGCTAGGGTTTTATTATGAACTAGAACATTTTAAATATATGAAAAGCAATGGAGGATACAAAAGAAAATAATGTGTATTTTTCTCTCTTATATAAATTAATGTTTAACATTTGTCGTAGCAAGTTACCAACAACAATGGAGGATAAAAACATTATATGTAGAATTATGTGACCATAGAGATCCTTGAGCTAGGATTTAGTCTAATCATGTATTATGAATATATGCTTTGTAAACAACAACTCATATTCAATAAAATGAAATACAAATACTTGATTAAGGAGAACCATTAGAATATAATAAATAAAGTTTTGGAATGAACTTGAATTAATATAAACAATACTTATTACCAAAAACTAACAATAAATATGTAGTTTTGGTCACAAGTATGTTTATCATATCTTTTAGTTTATAAACTTCTTAGGTTACTGTGCTCTTAATGACAGAAGAAAATCTGTCCATAAGATGCACCATCTAAAATTAAATACAAGTCGATAACTGAAAAACACAAAAGGAAAGTTATTTGAACAAGTACTATGGCAGTAAGCATAACTGAAACTAACCCATTCCATTACGATAATGTTTTATAAACATTTAAGCAGGATTCTAGTAACAAAAATATCAACAATACCTTCTTCATGGTCAAGCTGCAAACCAACATTTTTACTAGCATGTTATCCTATGCTAGCTGAATTTTATACTCAATTTGGATATTTTTACTGGTAACAACACTGATTACCTGTTTAGAACCTGTAAAGGAAGCATCATTCCACTGCATTAGCTATAAGCTAAGTAAGCCCCAATCTCATCTAAGATTTATTCCTACTTGACAAAAGAAAGTAATAACACACTCAGTATCAGAGTAAGATGTAGTTTCCTTTCTGGCTTTCTAAAACATAAACTGTTGTGTTTAACATCCCTAACATAACACTTCAAGATAAACTAATAAATTATATAGAGCTAAAGAAATACAATGCTCTTTGTTATTTATCACTGTTTGATGTATCCGCTAACAGTTATTGGTTCATTGGCAATGACAACCTTGACATTTTATGTTACCTGAAAAATTTTAAATTTTTGCAAATTTTTGGGTTATTACAACAAATTTGCAGCCAACTTCTTTGATTCCAACATACAGGTGGTCATCTGCTTGAGAGACCGATTCTTCCTCTCCTCTACACTGTTCTGTTGGGGAGTGTAGGGGTCTGAATGCTGGATATGAATACCACTTTGGGAACATATATGTAGTAACTCATTACTGACATACTCCCTGCCATTATCAGATCTTAAAATCTTGATCTTTTGCCAAATGCATTCCCAATCAAGGCCTTCAATTCAGTGAATTTTTCCAGGACTTCCGACTTCATTTTGATAAAAAAGACCCATGTGTATCTAGAAAAGTCATCAATGAAAGTCAGAACGTACCTTGATCCATTCATGGATGTGATAGGCATGGGACCGCTGATATCAGAATGTATCAGTCCCAAGATGCATGATGCTTGGCTTGCCTTCCCCCAATCGAACTTATGCTCAAGGTGATTTCCAACAACACAGCCCTTACAAATTCTAGTGGTAGCTTTGATGACCGGGAGGCCTTCAACCATAGAATTCTTCTGTAATTGCTGCAAGTATTTGAAGTTCAAATGGCTGAACCTCTCATGCCACAGTATACTAACTTCATTTCCATGATTCAGCAATGCGGTGGGCTTTGCATCCACCACAAAATGGGAGAACTCGTAGGCTTTTGCATGATGGTTTGCAAGGCCTTTTGCTACAAGTTTTCCGAATGCAAGTTCTGTGATCTCTACATCATCCGAGCTAAAGGAGACTCTCTTGGGCAATCCCGTATGTGTAATTTGATAAACACTTAGGAGGTTTGATGCAAGAGATGGTACATACAGAACATTGGAAAAATAACCATGCTCGAGATCTACAGTACCTTGTCCTTCAGATATTATTGTGGTCATATCCCATGTGGATGGGAATGGATTTGCCGGTCTCCAGAGATGAGAAAGAGTCTCTTTTAGCCATCATGTGATTTGAAGCTCCATAATCTATCAAGAGTGCTTTGGACTTCGAAGTGCTTGCCATGAGAGCATGACCTCTTTCATGTTGTGGTTCCTGATATTGCTGATCTCTCCTCTGAAAGATTTCAGGAAGATTGATGTGATTTTTCTCAAGAAGAGAAGTAGTTTCATCAAGTTTATTTTTCATGCAGGCATGTTCAGGGTGGAATCCCTTCCTACAGTATGAACACTTGACTTTTTCCTTTCCATGATGCCCTTTTCTTTTGTTCTTCTTCGAGCCGAAAGACTCTTCATGCTGCTGGTTTTCAACTTTAGGCTTAGGAGCCTCGAATTTGGTTTTGGGTTCTTCTACTGCTTTCCTTTACCCTTCATATCTTTGGGCCCTGAGACATAGAGGGCTTGATCACGGGAGGATTTGATGATCCCCATCTGGACAAGATTATCATGTTCACTTGTTAGGGACTCAATGAAGGCATTGAGTGAAGGAATCTTCCATCCAGGGGTTGTGAGCTTCTCCGCATGGAATGTAGAGACAAACACCAAATAATCAGCTCCAAGTTTGGAGAGAATGGAGAGGATGAGCTGATCATCCTCCTTCTCCACCTTACATTGCTTCAACAGTAAGACAATATGCTTGAACTTTGTGAAAAAATCATTTAAGGTATCGAAATTGGAAGGCTGGAGAGACATCAACTCATTTTCAAGCTGGTAAACTCTCAAATCATCCTGTTTTCCATACAGGGTGTCCAATTTGTCCCAAATTTCCTTTGGAGTCTTCAATCCCGATAAATCGAAAAGAAGATCCCGGGAAATAAAGAGGCACACGAATCCGAATGCTTCATCTTTCTTGTTCAAGAATCCGGCTTTGTCTATCACATGAGTAGGCTCTTCTTCAGTGTCCATAGTGACTCGGTAGAGTCCTCTAGCACGTAACTGGATCTCCATATCTCCTTTCCATGAGTGGAAATTGAATGGAGTCAAGAGTTTGACAGAAGAAGCCATCTCAAACTGCTGTAGCGAATGCTTTTCACCTATTAACACTTGCAAATCATAACAAAAGGGGTACCGTAAGGTCGAACAACCTGCACATTTTAGGCTTTCATCACACCCAACATAATTGATCAAGCAAGCTTGATCAATAATTCCTTTACTTGGGGTATTAAGTGGTAAGCCTTGGCTTTTGGTGCAGTGCTGGAATTTTGAGCTTTTGCTCAATTTTTCATGCAAGATCTGTCAAAAACCATGTTTTTGAGAGATCTGAGCTTCGTCCCGTCATGAGCTTTGATACCATATTAATTTGTCACAGTAATCTAGGGACTAAAACACAGTTTCATAAGATATTTAAGACAATTAAGCTTGAAAATGGCATACTGATGCTGCAATAGGAGTAGCAACTCTGTATAATCAATGAAGAATGAATAATACAATACAATGATCATGCAAGATGCATGAATGCCAAGACAATTCGAATTCCCAAGGAGGTCATTCGAATTGAATGAATGGGTGTAGCTTAACTGATTGTAAGCCATAGTAAAACACTTAGTTAACCAACTGATCAAGTGCAGATTGACTCAACTGAGTCCTAACTAAAGTCGAAGTGCAATGGATGATTGAGTCTAACTGAAAGCAACTTAGACACATGTCACCGCATGCCAACCAACAAGTGGTAGTGCATCATTAACTCCAATGAACCCCGATGAGGTTAACTGAAGTCAAACTGGCCATCAGAGGTGGTTGGAGGTGCCCTTGTTGACTCTAGTTCATAAATATTAATACAAATAATCAATATAATGAATGGAGGCGCCTTCACCACTTAGCTTAACTGATTGTAACCATCAGTTAGCAATTAGGTGCATTTATGACACTCAGATCACTCCCGGAGTGCTTCTTGTTTGAAGGAGGAAGCCCAGTTAGCCTGCCTGAATGAAGGAGAAGGCTTAGTTGGCCTCCTTGACTGAAGGTAGGTGTGGGTGTGCTCATGTTGATGTCATAGTGTGCTCATTTGATGCTGATTAAGTCAATAAAACTTAGGATAGTGGTTTAACAAGGTCAAATTGACCAAATTAAGTGTGCATGGTGGGTAAATGTCTCCAACAACAAGTTCCCTAAGTTGTCATTATGATATGTTGTTAGAGTTGGTGTAGCTATGTTAATAGTTAAAGCTTGGAGGAGAGACCGAGAAGCTACATTATAACGCCCCATATTTTACTTGACAATGAAACAACATTATGACATGTTTTGTATTTCTTTGATTATTATTTGTTGAACTCAACTCAATTGATTTTGTTAGTTTCTAATTACCAGATTCGATCTTTATTCTCAATATTTTTTTGGTTAGATTATAAACGAAAATATACTGATAATATAATGTAGTGGAATCACAACAGGAAATCAATCACACATTTGACACACTTGTTTACCCTGAAAACCCCAATGGGGAAAAACCAACAATGCAATACCCCCAGTTCGACCCTTGGAATATATTGGATCCACTATCTAATTTTTTCCTTATTTGAGTTATGTGATAGGCCCATTAAGCTAATCAGAATGTTATGTACATATTATGTTGAAAAATAACATGAATGGTCGAAGACGACTGTGTAAGATGCACCAAAGGGGTTGTGATTCCACTAGAGGCGAAGAGGAAAGGGGACCTATGGGGGATTGAATCCTTGATTACCAAGTGTCAACCATAGAGCCAGTCCAATTGTTGTCATGAGCCTTGAAAGAGTCAATTACTTCCTTTTTACTAGATTCACTCAATCATTTAATTTTTGAGTGAGGTTGGTGGGAGAAGTCCCTTCATGTACTTATGGAAGCATGGGGATTGAAGGAGTTATAGGATAGTTGCAGGAGTCCATTCTCCATGATTTGAATTTACATCAAGGGATCCTGTTGCTCGCTTCTTTGTCTTACCTAGGAAGTCAGAGTCGTTGATCTTACCTTTTCATGCATGCTGTTGGGTGTGTTCTACTATCTTAAATACACCTAATATTTAATTATCGACCGGGGTTGGTAGGCTTAGAGTTGCTACAAAATATATGAGAAGGTAGAGGGGTTCCTAGGGCATTGTAGAAATACTTTAATAAACAAAAGATTGAAAACCGAGTCAAAATCCTAAATTATTAATGTGATTAAAGCAAAACATCATACTAGGATAATATCAGACTACTCATTAATTAATTCTTCTTCTTCTTAATCTAAGAATGGGAAAACTTTCATAAACAACTTCAGAAACTGAGAAAGGTCTAATTTATGAATAAGTAGAAAAAAATAAATAAAGAAGCAAGTAGAAAACTTAATTAAGAAGACTTCTCTAATTCTTTTGCCTATAAGTGTTTTTAGTAAACATGCAATTTAAAGGAATAAATCCTATACTAGTATCAATCTGCAAAGTATTGATGTATTTTCCAGAAATTAACATGTCTAACCCTAAATTCAATATAAACAATGGTGAATTAAACTAAACCACAGATATAATAACCAGATATTACAACGATGATAAATGAGGAAATCAAAGACAAAAGAAGCAAATCAAATCATAATTCAAAAACATGCTTTGATTTAAAAGAAATACAAAAATGGCTTTTAATAAGTACTTTAAAATAATCTAACCTAAGGTCCTAAAGGGTGATGTAACTATTACCTAATTACCAAAACATAACATAATTCAAAAAGCCAAAGAAATAAAACTGAAAACATGTTAAAAAATAAACTAAGAATACTAAAGGTCGGATGGAAGACTGGACGACAGTCTGGAAGGAAGGTCTAAATGACAGTCCAAACACAGTCCGAATGAGAGGTTGTATATAGAGAATAATAAAAACAGACCTAAATGATTTAATTATCACCTGATTTTTGCTTATGAAAACAAGATGCATAAAGGACATAATTTAAACCTAATTAATAATTAAAATAATCAAAAGGGATTACTAATCTATGGGTATGAAGAGATTGTTTCTATTCTAAAATAAAACAAACTAAAACATTCCTGAATTAATATTTATTTAAACAAAAGTTAACGAAACTAATTCTAACTACAAATCTGACCTAAAACTAACTAAATTTTATCTATCTGTAAATATAACATTAAGCATTTAACCGAAAGAGAAGACTAAAAGGAAAACTGAAAACAAACTACACGTGACCGGTCACTCTAATTCTATAGGCAAAGACTACATTAACTATAACAAGCATATGTCACGGAAAGTAAATAAATGGACAATTACAGTAACATAATCACATGAACAAATTAAAACAAATTTACTTATCTGTGAAAAATAAAATAACAAAAACACATACGGACATGGAAGCCACTAGTTGTTGAGGGGCCCATGAATGTACAAACTTTTATTCAAAGTATGGGACAAAATTACAGTGTGATTAGGGACAAATTACATGCATAAAACTGGAACTGTCAACTCCTTCAACTCTCAAATGTAGGCGTTTATATACTCTTTATGAGAGTTTGAGCAAGTCGACCCTTTAGTGGTCGACTACTCTCTAAATTTAGCCAATTATAATGAACATTAATTGTTTACAGGCCAACGCATATTCTGGTTCCTTCTTCAACATGATCGTGGCATCTTCAGCATGAGCAGGGCATCATGGTGGTGAACAAGGGTAGCGTGAGGGCGATCTTCCAGAACATAGGTCATTCATTGTTTTAAATGCACAGACTAGTGGCGAGTTTGGAGGAGGCCACGAACGATTCTAGAACAAGAGTGCACCTTCTTTAAACGCGTGGGCAGTGAGCAGCTTGGTGTTGGGCGGAATCAACGCACCGATGATCCTTTTAAACTGCTGATCATGTTATCACCTGGGCACGTGGTCAACAACATGGTTTGCAGATTGCTTCAATGTGTAATACTTGAGATCAGCTATGGACAACGCACAAATTGATTAGCAATCTAGACAGAAAGCTGGAAGGTGAGTTAGACGACGATTGCACAGATCGGGCTGAATGGCAAGTTGAACGGTGGTTGCGCAGATCGGGCTGAATGGTAAGCTGAATGCGTACCTGTTATTAATTCGCCCAAACATACTACATAACCTGCAAATGAATACACATATTAATTAATATATCAAATATGCTTTAAATAGTATAGATTTAAGTTAATAAAGTTGTAAATATAATGTTAATAACCAGAGTTGCGTAAACATTAAATTCATTCTTACCTCATGCTAAATAACGATCTGCATGACATAAAATACACGAAAGATAATAAAATATGCATTTAAATGTGTTATTTTAATGCCAAAAATGATAACAAAATGAGGCTCAACACATGCACGCTCGTAAACTTATCACACATTCCTCCTTACATTGAGACTCACTCTTGCAGACACCGACTTGATCACACTCGAACCCTCGCCTAGATATTTTCCTTGTAGTTGACATCCTCAGTTTTGTTTGTGTTGAACTCGTGCACACCTTAGAAGCACTTAGTAAGATGAACCACCTAAGGACCCAGATTGATGAAGGGATTCCTGAGAATTTAAGGGTATTGGATGGTATAAATTGATTAGCCTTAAGTTCAAACTTGATTACCCTATGCACACACTATAAGCACTTATCATGGTTGGTCACCCGAGGGACCATATTGGAGAAGGGGATTCCTGAGACTGGAAGGCTGTTTGTAGGGTAGGTATCAAGGAGCAAAGACATATGCTAGCTAAGTGAGACTGTTGTAGAGCTCTGTATGAACATTTGGCTGAGCATCGAGAGAATAATGGGTTGTAAGTCAAGATATAGAGGCATGTAGATGTTTCCTTCGCCTTGGTGGACTCATAGCCCAACTTGGGGGTGGACTCTCAACAAAAATAGTATATACAGGATAGAGTACCTATAGTTGGGTGGAAATTTACACTTACATAACCAGTTTCTTGAATCTTTATTCCATATAAGTATTCTATTGTATATGGTTTTTGCTTGATCTGTTATTTACAGTTATTTGAATCTACCACGTTGTTATGATTATGTATGTGACGTATTATGCTAGTAAATGTTAAGTTTTATATGTTTGCATAGCTTAAGTCCTAACTTGATTAACATTTAATACATTTTCATAATAATAGCATAAACATGATCATTGAAAGAAACACAATCACAGGGTACAAAATAATTTATCTTTGGAAAAACCTAACAAAACTTCCTCAATATAGATTACCAGTATGCAATGACCAAAGAGCAAGGTATCGTCAAGTGAGAGACCAAACCCCAAGAATAAGATCCAAAACACCAATGACAGTGGTACTCCTCCTTCTTTCTCTTCCTTGCATAATACACGTGTGAGTGAGTGTGTACAGATGAGGGAGGGCACCTCCCTATTTATACTAAACTTCCCAATTGACTTTTACCCTAGCTGGGTTGACCCACCAAGGTAAACTTCACAATAATAATTATATTCATCTTTTCTAGGTGCTATTGAATCGATTGACAACTTAGGGTTTACCTCATGACTTTTACATGACCTTTTACATTAGTGACAGCTCCCGAAGGAGGAGGAATAATAATGTGAAGTACAAGTAGAATATTCTTTGAAGTTACATTATTTCAACACTCACACTTAACAAGAAGGGTATTCTACTAACAACAACAACAACTGGTAGGGTTTGACACAAAATCATCGGAAGAAGAGAGAGAGAGAGAGGAGGCATCATCAACATCGTCTTTTGGAACATTTTATGGTACATCTATAGATCATTGAAAGTTTTGAACTACATCATCATCTTCAGAAAATAGTGGAAGTATCATCATCAACATATTTAGTACAGAGCTGACGTATCATCATCTACAAGATGGAACTGGGGCATCATCATCTATAGGAACATCATCGACAGCATAGAGCTGGAGAATCATCATTTGCAGCATGGAAATGGAGCATCATCTGTAGCATGGAGCTGGAGCATCATCATCATCTGCTGGAACATCGTCATATGCAACATGGAATTGAATCATCATCTCAGGATGGGACTAGGCATCATCATCTGCAATATGGAACATCATCATCTACATAACAATTGATACATCACTAACATCGACATCACGAGGCTGATTCACCAACATAAAGCTATAACAACAACAACAACGACAACACAAGGTTGGCTCATCAGCATAAAGTTGGAATAACAACAACAACAACAACATGTGACATCATCATCAACAACTCAAGGCCGGAGAAACATCAGCTATGGCAGGTATAACAACAACCAACATGATCCTTCCTTTTATAATTATGGGATCATGGACGACACATTTGTGCTATTCAGACAATCCTTCCTTTCGGAATTATGGGATCAAGTCCATCACTGACATCTTGGACGATCCTTCCTTTGGGAATTACAAGATCAAGTCCACTTACCAATATTCCGGAGGATCCTTCCTTTTGGAATTACAGGATCAAGTCCACTACTAACATTATGGACGATCCTTCCTTTCGGAATTACGGGATCAAGTCCACTACTAACAATATGGACAATCCTTCTGTAACGTCCCCGATCCTCCGACCGATGAAGAGGACGCTACTATACATCAAATCATTCGGGCATCTTGCCCAACAAACATGAACATACATATATGTAATGCTGAAGCATGATACTTAAAACATCAAAGATATTACGAGGCATAATCATTC
The DNA here is from genome assembly GCA_001517045.1 of Pseudotsuga menziesii. Lineage (NCBI taxonomy): Eukaryota > Viridiplantae > Streptophyta > Pinopsida > Pinales > Pinaceae > Pseudotsuga > Pseudotsuga menziesii. The sequence continues at coordinate 484,023 of LPNX010318669.1, read as the reverse complement.
ATATACACAACGGAAGCAAAACACATGAATCAATACTTATGCATATACAGATAAACATTTAACATGTATATCATCATTTATCAACAGTAAACATAATTACAGAAACAAGTTAGGCAAGAGTACTTATCTTATAGAGAACTTGTTCCACAACCAGCTATGTCGCTGCAACGTTCCACCCAACCATAGGCCAGCGTGCTCCTCAATCTCTCAGCAACGCTGCCACCCCCGAGTTGGGCATGATTCCTCAAGGAATAAGGAGCTAGCAGGCTTACACATAGCCAAGGATAACAACACCACAAGGGTACACAGTTCAACCAAGGCAACACAGTTGGGTTTATCAGGCGAACAATAGATCATCCAAGCCAACAAAGTTGGGTTTATCAGGCCATCCAGGAGCTGGGAAAGGCTAAATGCTAAGCTGGTGAGCTCATTGAAGAGCTACAGACACCAACACCAGATCCAGCTTGGCTTCTAGAACACCCACACACACCCAACACAAGGAAATCAGTCCCTTCTCTGCAACGCAGTCCCTCAGACCCTGATCTCCCTTCTAGTGCTATTCAGGGGTTGTGGAGAAGAAAGAAAGGTCAGTAGCCCTGTCTGTATGGTTCTCAACCCACCAGGTTTATCAAGCACCATAGGCCCTCCTTCACAAATCCAATGCAATCCAAGGACAAAACCATTGCATGGAAGCAACCAACAGCTATTCAAGCCTTTACAGGGGAAAAACACAGTCAACCAGAATGTAGGAACTCACAGCAATTCATCAAGCGATACCACCCACAAAAGGGAAAACACAGCTAAGCAAAATGTGGGCAAACAACATCCCACAAACGACTATGAACCCACAACACTCGATCCTCAATGCAATCGCTGGAAAAAATTGCACATATGGCAGTGGGAAAGGAATGGATCCTCAATCTGTGCATGAGGGGAAGAAGACACAACCAAAACCCATAACTATGAATGCCATTATGACCACGATTCCACGATGGAATAACAAAACATTACGTAGTCTGGTCAATGGTGGAAAAAGACACAAAGCTCTGCGTGAACAGAGGAAAGAATTGATCCACAAGCTAACAAATCCATGAGGCAGAGGAGAACTAAACATGTTCACAGGCCAACAATCGGTGAGGAAGAGGAGAATTGAACCCCCCAACAACGAATTCTGGATTCTTTTAACTTAGTCCGCGTGAAGGTGAGTGAACAACCATGATCGGGATAGTGGATAGGCCAAAAAATGTGTCATGGAGAGAGTGTGAGCGTAGTGCTCTTTCTGCCAGCAAAATGCTGCCCCAACCAACAACGGAATAACTAAGGTGGTGGTGAGCAAAAGAGAGTGGGGACACATGGCTCTTCCCCCATGACTCAAAGTTCAACATTCCCCTTCCTTATCCTTTGGAATCATGCCTCTTCTCAATTTAGTTGCAGTGAACATAGCCAGTTGTGTTATTTAATTAAAATGCACATTTACATGATGTCACAATTTAATATATGTCGTATGTCCCGATATACCATCAGTGACCATTCCAATCCGAAACATAACATAACCAAATCGATGGTGGGGCTTTTGCCTTTAGCTCCTCACCATGATTATTTACAATATATGTATCATGTATATTTAATGCAAATGGGGTCAAAACCAGGGTGTTACATTGCCCTCCCCCTTCAATAGCACTGTCCTCAGTGCTTTACAAAATTTGAACACTGGTACCACCTCAGTGTAACGCAGAATTGAACAAAAATGGATGTGACAATCGCATGGCATCCTCCAACTCCCACGTAGCCTCTTCAAGTCCGTAATGCTCCCATTGCACCTTTACCTGCCGTATGGCTCGGTTCCGGAGCATTGTGACCTTCCTGTCGAGGATGCACATTGGCTTGATTTGGAACTCTCCCTTGGGTTCCACCTGAATCACATCCCAATTTATCACATGGTTAGGATCATGTACATATTTCTTAAGCAAAGAAACATGAAAAACATTACGAGCTCTAGTACTAGCAGGAAATGCAAGTCTATATGCAATAGGCCCTATTCTTTCAAGCACTTCAAACGGCCCACAGTATCTAGGTGACAGCTTGGCACAACTTCCAAGCTTCAAGGAACTTTTCTTTGCTTTCACTCTGAGGTAAACATGATCCCCAACACTGAACTCTCGGTTCGTCCTATGCTTATCTGCATAGCTTTTTGGTCTATCTTGTGCTGCTTTCAGATTCTGCCTAATCTTTACAACCTCTTGCTCCATTTCCTTGAGCAATTATGGTCCAAGCATAACTCTGTTCACTGGGTTATCCCAAGTCACTGGTGTCCTACACCTTCTTCCATACAAAGCTTCATACAGACTCATCCCCAAGGATGCCTGCTGTCCATTGTTGGAAGCAAACTCTACAAAGTGTAAGTAATCTTCCCACTTGGTTGGTTTGTCCATTACATACATGCAAAGCATATCTTCAAGCACCTGATTAACTCTTTCTATCTTCCCATCTGTCTGAGGATGGTAGGCAGTGCTAAAGTTTAGCTTTGTACCCAAATCTGTAAACAATCCTTTCCAAAAATTGGAAGTGAACTTGACATCTCTGTCAGAAACTATTGCCTTCGGCAATCCATGCAATTTGAAAATATCCTTCATGAAGATCTTTGAAATGTCATCATTCTTGTGCGTGGACTTCACTGGTGTAAAATGTGCTGCTTTTGTCAACTTGTCTACCACAACCATGATGGAATCATGTTGTCTCCAAGTCATCGACAATCCTGTGATAAAATCCATGGAAATAACTTCCCATTTCCATTCCGGGACTAGCGAAGGCTGCAACAAACCTGCTGGGTGTTGATGCTCAACCTTTACCTGTTGACATTTCATGCACCTTGAAATGTATTCAGCCATGCCCTTTTTCATTCCTAGCCAAAAGTATTGCTTTCTAGCTGTAGCAATTGTCTTCTGATATCCTGGGTGACCAGAATACGGAGCTCGATGGATTTCATCCATAACAACTCTCCTCAAATCTTCTACATTTGGAATATAAATTCTACCTTTATAAGTAAGAAGTCTATCTTCTTCCAATTTATATCCCTCATAGTTCTTCTCAAGACTTTGTTGTTGTAATTTGTCTTTTACCTGGCCGTACAATTAATCTCCGGCAACATGAGTAACAATCTGCTGCCTTAAATCTGATTGGAAAATACTAAGAGATGCCACATGCATTTCATTTACCTTCCTGCTGAGCACGTCAGGTTCCTTGTTCTCTTTTCCCTTTATGTGCTTGATTTCGAAATCAAACTCACAAAAAAATTCCAGCTATCTTGCTTGCGTAGCATTCATAGTAGGCTTATCAAACAAATACTTCAAACCATATTGGTCTGTCCTGAGCTCAAATCTTCTACCCATCAAGTAATGTCTCCACATCTTGAGAGCATGTACTATGGCTGCAAGCTCTAAATCATGAGTGGCACAGTTCTTCTCATGCTCCTTCAGCTTTCTTGACTCTGAAACATATCACGTGGTTGTCCTGCATACGGACTTCTACAAGCCCTTGTTCGCATGCATCGGTACATACCACAAAATCCTTCTCTGGATCTCCAACTTTCAATACTAGTGCACTGGTGAGAAGATTCTTCAACCATTGGAAGCTCTCTTCACTCTTCGGAGTCCATTCGAACTTTATCCCCTTCTTTTGCAAAGAAGTGATGGCATGTGCAACCTTGGAAAATCCCTCAATGAATCTCCTGTAGTATCCTGCAACTCCCATAAAAGATCTTACATCCGTTGCATTTCTTGGAGTAGGCCAATTCATAATGGCTTCAATCTTCTCAGGGCCTACTGATATACCCTCTTCTGAGATAATGTGACCCAAATACTGAATTCTATCTCTGTAGAAGTCACACTTGCTTAGTTTTGCATACAGCTGATGTTCCCTGAGCAATTGCAATGTCATTCTCAAATGCTCTTCATGTTCTTCCTCATTCTTAGAATAAACAAGAATGTCATCAAGGAAAACAAGAACAAACTTGTCCAAATACTTGCTGAAGACGATGTTCATAAGGCACATAAATGTAGCTAGTGCATTTGTGAGACCAAATGGTACCACTATAAACTCATAATGTCCATACCTTGTCCTAAAGGCTGTCTTATGAATGTCTTCGTTTTTTATTCTCACCTAATGGTAACCAGACCTCAAGTCAATCTTTGAAAATACCTTTGCTCCTCTCATTTGATCAAAGAGGTCATCAATCCTAGGCAAAGGGTATTTATTCTTTACAGTAACCTTGTTCAATTGGCTGTAATCAAAACATAACCTGAGTGTACCATATTTCTTCTTCACAAACAGAACCGGTGCTCCCCAAGGAGACACACTCAGTTGGATATACTTCTTTTCCAACAACTCTTGCAGTTGCATCTTCAACTCTAGCATCTCCGGTGTACTCATCCTGTAGGGTGTCTTGGACATTGGTGCTGCTCCTGGCCCAAGTTCAATGGTGAAATCAATGTCCCTCTTTGGAGGAAGCCCTGGAATTTCATCAGGAAACACATCCTTGAATTCCTGTAGCACCTGATAGTCCTCCAACCTAGGAGTTTCATCACCTGTTGGTTCCAGAATATGAGCTGCATACAACTGGAAACCTTTCCTACATAACTTCTTTAACTGCATTGCTGAAACCTGTATTACTAAAATTACCTTCAGAATACCTTCCACCACCACTAGGTTTCCTTCTTCATCCATGCATTCAAAAGTCTTGTTATAACAATCAAGCTTCACTTGGTGAGCTTCTAACCAATCCATTCCAATGAGAACGTCATAGGAACCAAGTGGTAGAACATTCATATCTACACAAGTGTTCAATCCATTCATGACCAATGGACATTTCTCTACCACTTCACTGACCTTTCTCTTAGTCCCAGTGGCTAGCTGAACTAACCAAGATTTTCCATGCTTTACCTTCTTAAAAGTACAAATCTCCACTACTCTAGGAGTAATGTAACTGTGAATAGAACCAGGGTCATTCAAAATGGAAACATACTATTCAACAATCTTACCTGCAACTTCAACCACAGTTGACTGGTGATCTGCCTAGCGGTCCTCCAGTGTTGCATAAATTCTAGAGACTGCTCTTTCTACTTGACCCACTGTTTCTGCTCCCCGAATGTTATAAGCTGGTCTTGCACTTTCATTCTCAAGTGGACAATATCTGGGCAAGTGAGGTCCTTCACATTTCCAACATTTGAGTGGACCTTTATTCTGATGTGGCTGTTTAGGCTTTCCACCTGTCACTCCAACTGGATTACTCGTAGCTTGGGATGGTTTCTTCTGCTAATTCCTGAATCTAGAAGGTTTGAAACCTTTCCTTCTTTGGTCAAACTTCTCATTCTTCTTATCCTTCCATGCCTTATGGTAATCAGGTTTACCTTTGCTTTGTTCATAGCAATTCTTAGCCTTCCTTATTGCTTCTTCAAGGGTCCTAGGTTCATAAAACTCAATTCTATCTTTATAGGCTTGAGGCAATCCACTCAAAAACCGCTGGATCTTCACTTTTTCATCTCTTATGTACCGGACATACATCAAAAATTCCAAGAACTTGTTTGCATATTCATCCATGGTCTGTTGTCCCAATCTCAGCTCACGGAACTCCTTGATCTTGTCATCATAATACCTGTTAGAGAGGTATTTCTGCCTGAAATACTTCTTGAACTATTTCCACTTCAGTTTCCTTTCATTGATCCTCTTTACTTGCTTGAACTGTTCCCACCAAATGGATGCTCTTCCATTCAGATTGAATATGGCAACTCATGCCCTCATGTTTCCTGAATAATCCTGCACTTGAACGTACTTCTTTATCCCAAGAAGCCAAGCTTCAGCTTCTTGTCCTGTCTTTATCTCACCATCAAATGTAGGAGGTTTAGATTTTCTAAATTCATCTTGAGAGCGATGCCTATGGTGTCTTCTTCTTTTCCTCTTATGAGAAGATGAACTTGTATCTCCACTGGATTCTTCAGAATCAGATGGTCCACTAGAATTCCTTCTCCTTCTCCTAGTGCTGCTCTTACTGCCTTCTGGCCTTGATGTACCCCGTCCAGAATCTATCTTTTTCTGCAAGTCTGTCAAACTCTGCAATATGGCAGCATTCAACTGATGCTGCTCTTCCTGGCATTTAACCAAGATTCTCATGGTGTCTGCAACCTCGGACGATGTCCCCTGGAATCTCCTTCCATTAGACTCTATGTCATCATTTACGTTACGGACATTTTCTCCCATGGCATCTTCTGCTCGCTCGTAAGAATCCCGAGCATCATACCCATCATGGGTTCTCATGACTGAACCACCTCTTGCTTTACCACACTATTCTTTCTTGAGTATTGCTCATGGAAGTTGTCTATAATTCTGCAATGTGTTAGTAACAAATTGTTAGATGCGTATCATTAATATAAAACAAAAACTACTTACCTTCCTCTTCTGGAAATTCGTAAAACACAATTTTGCTTAAAACACAAAGTTTTTCTCTCTTTCTTTTCAGCCCTGTGATTGTTGATAATCTGCTGAAATCTGTTGAAAACCTACTGAAAGACAGTCGAAAACTGCTTGAAAAATTACAGATAAAATCCTTCGAAAACCCCAAATTTCCTTAGGCCCAATCGGACCTCTTCCCAGCTATCTTTCCGATTCTTCGATGGTCAAAACACCTAGTTCATGGGTGGTCAGTTCGTTTATTTCTCTCCGACGTTTTGATGGTAACCAACTAAACTTCTGATCTGCATTGGTGAGAAAATCGACTGTTCATCGTGTGCAAAGTCCCTTGAGCAGCCGCAACGGCAGAAAGTGATCTTACAACGGTTTCCGCAAACATCTATCAGCGAGTTGCTCGTCTATTTCCTTCCAGCGTGTCGGGCCTGCAGTGGTCTATCATTTCGCAATAGCGGCCAACAATCCCGTTATAATTTCCGCATACCAAAGCTTTGTCGGCGGTCGAGGCGGCATCCTATAGTGGCAATAGACACTTAGTCCTCTAGGCGTCTACAATGACGGTTTCCACAAGCCCTAACTCTTCCGCAGCGTCGGCACTTCATGCCACCGTAGTTATGTTATCGGAGCTTGGAACCACTGTTCACTAAACACCTCGGCATCACGAGTGGAAAGACTGATGCATCGACGGGGTAGTTGTCTAAGCTTTCGCAATGGCGAGTCACCTTCATTGAATCTTTTTCGATCGATGATCCGATCCTCTAACATTTCTCGATGATCGATGATCTTGTGCCTTAGAGAAAATTTTGAATTTTCTTCTTTCCTTGTCTTCCGCAGTATCAGCTCTTCCATCTTCTCTTCCTTGGCGATGTCAGTGACTATTCTCCTCCAATCGCCGATAATCCCGTTACTCAAAAAACTTTCAAAAATTCTATGCCATTGGCAGTCAGAGGCTCTACTCGTCGGACGCATAGTTGTCTAGCCCTCCGCAATAGCGGGCGGTTAATCAACTAATTTTCGTTGACGTCCATCGGCAGTCTCATCAACTAACTTCTGCCAATGATTTCAACACAACACTTAAACAAAATTTTGAAACTTTCTTCTTCTGTTGGCGGTCGAAACCACTAAGCACTATGTGTTGGCGTGTTAGTCTACATGGCAATCGCAATGGCGGACTGACAAACAACTAAATTCTTCACCGGTGTCGACGATCACAACAACTATTTTTCGCCGACGGCATCAGCGGTTCGAACAACTAATTTCTCCTGGGGTCTGCCGCCGCATTGGCGGTTCCATCATCTAAATTTTGCCAACGATTTTATGACTTAGAAAAAATTTCAAAACTTTTCTCTTTTCACTTTCATCCGCCATGTCGGCTGTCGGAACAACTAGCAGCTGCTGCATTGGATGGTTAGTTCCCTAGTCACCCGCAACGGCGGCAATCCATTCAACTAATTCTTGCTGATGTTCATCGGTGATGAATACCACTAACATTTTCCAATCGGCGAGCTGAATCACATCGACATCAGTAGTCGGAACTTTTCCTCGTCGGAAGACTAGTGCTCTAGGATTTCGCAACGCGTGCACACGAACCACTAACGGCTTCTGATGGCCGATGATTTCATTACTTAGAGAATTTTTCAAAAAAAAAAACACTGTCAGAACGTATTTTCTCCGTGACATCGGCGGTCAGAGGATCTATCCGTCGGAAGGATAGTCCTCTAGCCGTCTGCAACGATGGCACTTGATCAGCTAAGCATCGGCAGCACGATAAACTAATCGTCGCCGATTCGTCCAACTAATTTCGCCGCTGGGGTCTGCATCGGAGATCCATCAGTCTAAGTTTTTCGATGTGCCGACAGCCAAACTCTAAGAAATTTTTCCGAAACCAAGGTTGTTTGTCCCTCGTCGGGTGACCTTCAGACTAGCTTTTCCGCTGCATCGGAAGAACTTCTCACTAAGTTCTCCGATGAGCCGACATTCTGGCACTTAAAAAAATTTGTGAATTTTCTTGTCTTCACCCATTCTCCTGGTTTCTTTTGGGCAATAGGCAACCTGCCTTTGTTAACTGTTTCTCATGGCCCTATGAGGCCCAAATGCTGCAACATAAGCTCTGTCACTGCATCTTCACGGCCCTTTCAGGCCCATGCCGCAACCAGGGATCTGATACCACACTGTAATGTCCCCAACCCTCCGATCGGCGAAGAGGACGCTACTATACATCAAATCATTCGGGCATCTTGCCCAATGAACATGAACATACATATATGTAATGTTGAAGCATTATACTTAAAACATCAAACATATTACGAGGCATAATCATTCATATACACAATGGAAACAAAACATATCAATCAATACTCATGCATATACAGATCAACATTTAACATGTATATCATCATTTATCAACGGTAAACATAATTGCAGACACAAGTCAGGCAAGAGTACTTATCTTATAGAGAACTTGTTCTGCAACGAGCTACGTCGCTGCAATGTTCCACCCAACCATAGGCTAGCGTGCTCCTCAATCTCTCAGCAACGCTGCCACCCCCGAGCTGGGCATGATTCCCCAAGGAATAAGGAACTAACAAGCTTACACATAGCCAAGTATAACAACACCACAAGGGTACAGAGTTCAGCCAAGCCAACACAGTTGGGTTTATCAGGCGAACAACAAATCAGCCAATCCAACAAAGTTGGGTTTATCAAGCCATCCAAGAGTTGGGAAAGGATAAATGCTAAGCTGGTGAGCTCATTGAAGAGCTATAGACACCAACACCAGAGCCAACCTCACTTCTAGAACACCCACACACACCCAACAGAAGGAAATCAGTCCCTTCTCTGCAATGCAGTCCCTCAGACCCTGATCACCCTTCCAGTGCTATTCAGGGGTTGTGGAGAAGAAAGCCAGCTCAGTAGCCCTATCTGTGCGGTTCTCAACCCACCAGGTTTATCAAGCACCTCAGGCCCTCATTCACCACTCCAATGCAGTCCGAGGACAAAACCACTACATGCAAGCAGCCAACAGCTATTCAAGCCTTTACAGGGGAAAAACACAGTCGACTAGAATGTAGGAACTCACAACAATTCTTCAAGCGATACCACTGCAAAAAGGGAAAACACAGCCAAGCAAAACGTGGGCAAACAACAGCCCACAAACGACTATGAACCCACAACACCCGATCCTCAATGCAATCGCTGGAGAAATTGCACAGACGGCAGTGGGAAAGGAACGGATCCTCAATCTGTTCGTGAGGGGAAAAAGACACAGCCAAAACACATAACTGTAAATCCCATTACGACCACAATTCCACGATGGAATAACAGAACATTACGCAGTCTGGTCAAAGGTGGAAAAAGACACAAAGCTCTGCGTGAACAGAGGAAAGAATTGATCCGCAAGCCAACAAATCCATGAGGCAAAGAAGAACTGAACATGTTTGCAAGCCAACAATCGGTGAGGAAGAGGAGAACCGAACCCCCCAACAACGAATTTTGGATTCTTTTAACTTAATCCGTGTGAAGGTCAGTGAACAACCACGATCGGGATAGTGGACAAGCCAAAAGATGCATCGTGGAGAGAGTGTGAACGTAGTGGTCTTTCTGCCAGCAAAACGCTGCCCCAACTAACAATGGAATAACTAAGGTGGTGGTGAGAAAAAGAGAGTGGTGACACATGGCTCTTCCCCCATGACTCAAAGTTCAACGTTCCCCTTCCTTATCCTTTGGAATCATGCCCCTTCTCAATTTAGTTGCAGTGAACATAGTTGGTTGGGTTATTTAATTAAAATGCACATTTACATGATGTCACAATTTAATATATGTCGTATGTCCCGATATACCATCGATGACCATTCCAATCCAAAACATAACATAACCAAATCAATGGTGGGGATTTTTCCTTTAGCTCCTCACCATGATTATTTACAATATATGTATCATGTATATTTAATGCAAACGGGGTCAAAAATGGGGTGTTACACCTTCATTTCAGAATTACGGGATCAAGTCCATTACTCATCAGTATTTAAGATGATCCTTCCTTTCGGAATTACAGTATCAATTCCATTACTCGTCAATATTTAAGATGATCCTTCCTTTCATAATGATGGGATCAATTCCATTACTCTTCAATATTTAAGACGATCCTTCCTTTCGGAATTACAGGATCAAGTCTAAGGATGATTAGTCCTTCCATATCAACATTTAAGATGATCCTTCCTTTCAAAATTACAATATAAAGTCTAAGGATGGTTAGTCCCAACATCTACATCTTGGACGATCCTTCCTTTTAGAATTATAGGATCGAGTCCAAAAAGATCAACATTTAAGACGATCCTTCCTTTTGGAATTACGGGATCAAGTATAAGGATGATCAATCTCAACATCAACATCTTGGATGATCCTTCCTTTCGAAATGACGGGATCAAGTCTAAGGATGATCAATCACAACATCAACAACTAGATGATCCTTCCTTTCGAAATTACGGGATCAAGTCCAACAAGATCAACATTTAATACGATCCTTCCTTTCGAAATTACGAGATTAAGTGTAAGGATGATCAATCCTAACATCAACATGTTGGATGATCCTTCCTTTCGGAATTATGAGATCAAGTTCAACAAGATCAACATTTAAGACAATCCTTCCTTTCAGAATTATGGGATCAAGTTTAAGGATGATCAATCCCAACTGAGCTACCTGCTTTGATCAAGATTACTTAGTATCAATACTACTTCCCCTTTCGAGGGGAGTCCTTACAAAAAACACCAAGCTTGTCTCATAAGAGTTCAAACTTCACATGAGATAGAGGATTAGTTAACACATATGCAACCTGCTCATCTATGCTCACATATTGGAGCTTTATAGCTCCCGTCTGCACCATGTCACGAATGTAGAAGTACCAGATTTCTATGTGCTTCTTCTTATCATGGAACACAGGTTTCTCTATCATCTTCATGCAGCTTTGGTTATCACATAGAATCACAGTATTTTCCATCCCCAAATCGAATAAATATGATAACAGCTTCCAAAGCCATATGGATTCACAACTAGCAAAACAAGTTGTAATATACTCCACTTCTGCAGTGTTGAGAGCAACACTGGACTGCTTCCTGCTTAGCCATGAGATCATGACTGACCCTAGACTGAAACATCCTCATGAAGTGCTCTTTCTATCTAAGACAATTCTTGCCCAATCTGAATATGTATAACCATACAGTCTGAAGTCATGATCTCTAGTATAACTGAGACCATAGTTTATTGTACCTTTTAGGTACCTCATCACATGCTTTGCAACTACCAAGTGAAAATATCTGGGCTCAACCAGATACTGACTCAAAGTGTTCACAACAAAGCATATATCTGGCTGGGTATTCATTAGATACATCAATGAACCAATGATATGTCTGTATAGTGTCACATCCACTAATTTTGACGAAGCATCAGACAACAACTTCAAGTGTGTATCCATGGGTGTGGACATGGATTTACATTCCAACATTTCAAAACTTTTCAGGATTTCCACGGCATACTTCCCTTGTTCAAGGAAGATTCCTTTTGGGCTCTGTTACACTTGAAGAACTAGAAAATAATGCATCAATCCAAGGTCTTTCATTTTGAAATCTGCAGCGAGCTACTTTTTACACTATGAGATTTGCTTCTCATTACCTGTCAAAAATAAGTCATCCACATACAACAATAATATGACAGGCTCATTATCCATAACCTTGAAGTAAAGGTTAGGATCAACCTTATTTTTGGTAAAGCCCAAGCTCTTCATAAAACTATTGATTCTTCCATACCAATCTCTTGGAGCTTGTTTTAGTCCGTATAGATCCTTCTTCAAATTACAGACAGGTGTTCTTCTGTCTTCAACTTAAAAACCTTGTGGTTGTTCTATGTACACTTCTTCTTCAATAACAACATTTAGGAAGGTTGTTTCACATCCATCTGGTGTAACTTCCATTCTCTCTTGGTTGCTAGTGCCATGATGGTTCTGATAGAAGTGTACCTTGCTACAGGAGCAAATGTCTCTTCATAATCGATTCCTTCCTTTTGAGAGAATCAACGGGCCACAAAACTAGCTTTGTACTTCTCAATACTTCCGTCAGCTGTATGTTTTATCTTGTAGATCCATTTGGAAGATACCGCACTTTTGCCTTCTGGCTTGGGAACTATTTCACATACATCATTCTTCATTATGGATTGGTATTCTTCCATCATAGCTTCTACTCATTATTTATTTTTAGCAACTGCTTCAAAACAAGTAGGTTCTTTGTCTACAAGATCACACATCAAAGCCACATAACTAGGAAATGGTGTTGGCTTCTTGCTCTGCCTTGTGGAGCACCATACCTTTATGCTTATTGAATAATCTAATGGGCCCAAGTTGACTTTCTCTTATGGGAGATATTCATGTCAGGAGGTTCTTGGGGCTCCAACATATCATGTTCTTTTGGAATCTCATCATCATGAGGAGGTGCAACTTCTTTCAATGGTTCTGTAGTTGTGGTAGCTACAACTTCTTCATATGTTTCTTCAGGTTGACACTTTCTCGACTTCTTGAGAGTTGCATTTTCATCAAAGGTTACATCCGTTCTATTTTTCATATGACGGTAACCTGATATATAGATTATGAAGTCATTGGAGACCTCATAATACCCAACAAATACTCCTTTCTTTTCGGAAGGATCCAACTTGGTTCTTTTCTCTCTTGGTGTATGGACAAACACTGGACAACCAAATAGCTTGAAGTGACTTGAATCCACACTGGACAACCAAATATCTTGAGGTAATTTTCGTATGATGGTAACTTGATATATAGATTATGAAGGCCTTGGAAACCTCACAGTACCCAACAAATACTCCTTTCTTTTCGAAAGGATCCAACTTGGTTCTTTTCTCTTTTGGTGTATGAACAAACACTGGACAACCAAATATATTGAGGTGACTTGGTTCTTTTCTTCCTGTCAACATTTCTTCAGGGGTATTGAATCCAAGTGCACTATGGGATATTATGTTCTGGACATATACGGTTGTCCTTACTGCTTCAACCCATAAGTACATAGGAAGATCTTGATCATGGATCAAGGCTGCTTTTGAGTGACCTCTTAGTTCATACATGCCACCCTCTAGTGATAGATACATCTTCTAGAGAACATATTCTTCAACTTATTCTTTTGCTAACTTCCTGGGAGGTTCTTCTTCTTCTTCTTCTGCTAAGTTAGCATGATGTCTTTTGTTATTCTTCCTCTTGTATTATTATTTCTTTGTTGGACAATTTCTGGCAATATGTCCTAACTTATCACAATGGTAACATTGATAAGAGGATAAATCTTTTTGCTTGTAATCTCTCTTTTTATTCTTTTGAAACTTCTTAGGAGGATTAGGACCGTTATGAGTTTCCTTGTTGAAATGATGCTTTTCTTCTTCTTCTTCTGATATGAGTAGTTAAAGCATGGTCATCTTCTCTAAGTAGTGCTTCTTGTTTAGCTACTCTAGCTTCTTCCTGAACGGTTCTTCCCATAGGATATCAAATTTTAGGCTCTCCTTCCTTGCACCAATTACCTGGATGAAGGAGTCCCATGGTCTAGTAAGACCATTGAGAGCAGTCATTACTAGTTCAATTTCATCAATATTGTCTTAAATTGCTTGTAGTTCTTTGAATTGAGAGACCCTTGTGAAGTATTCATGGATAGATTCACCCTTGCTAATATTTGTACTTTTGAGTTGGGCTCTCAAGTTCATTTTCTGGTAGATGTTTCTTCCTTCATACATTCCTGATAGGGCATCAAGCATCTCCTTAGGTGTATCCTTAGAGGATACTTAAGGAATTAAGTGATCCTTGATTGAATCAACTATGGTCCTCTTGGCTCTAATCATGTCTTTCTTGTAATTTTCCTTTGCTTCACCTTCTTCGAGCTTCGGAACAACTCCCTTGATAAAATTTGGAAGATCATTCTCTTATAGAATGAGTCATAGTCTGTATCTCCAAACACGTATTTTTTTTATTCCTTCCAACTTGTCATTAAGCTTAGTGCTTGGAAACATCTTGTCCTGGAAATCAGAAAATGACAAAAATTGAAAATTTCTCATAAATGAAAACTATACTCACCAAAATATGCGCTTGACTAAGGGTAGTATGATGGTATAGTCAGTTTCTGAAGAATCCAACTTCTAACCCTTGAAACTAGACTTGCAAGATCCTAGATAGTAGTTTCTGGTTCTATTTCTGGTTTAAAGCCAAACTAGGGCTTTAATTTTTGGAGGATCTGCCCAGTGGAAAACTTCAATACTGGTGCCAAAAGATGTGCCTAGTGTTGTTTAGGAAAACACACCCTTATAACCTAGGGCCTCTGGGGTTACCAACTTACTAAACTAACTTGGAGACAATCAACCATTTCAGAATTTGAAATAGAAATAAGAAGAAAACTGGTCATACCTTATTAATGACGGTCAATCCTAGATTTTCTTCTTCTCTTCAAGTTGCTTCAAGAGCTTCCAAGGTATCTCCAATCACCTGCAGAGAACAAGATATTCCTGCAATATCTTATATATTATATCAATGGTTAATGAAATAACGTATTCATATTGAAACAATAAGATAATTCATAAATCACAATATATAAGAGTGCAATGACACTATATTGGAAGAAAAACTTTATTTATTGATAAACAAGTGTGGTGAGATTACAACCCAACATCTGAGACAAGCGCTCCTCTGCAAACCAAGGACACTAAGTTCTGCTGCTCCAAGATATCTAAAGGCAAACCACCAGCATAACTTTGCTCCACTAAGTATGATTGATTAGCCTCAACCCCTGCCCTCTATTTATACATGAGGAAAGAGAGAGGTTTTTAAGGCTGAGATAGTTGAGGAAGTTGTGATAGTTATGATTAAGGGCCCAACTGTCCTCGACTAATTATGTTTATATTTTTAACTCTGAATTAAGGCACACACTACTATTGATACTGGCAAGTCGTGTATGATATGCAACTCACTTTAAGGAAACCCGTGGGTGCAAGCCCTAATAATATATACGCGAGTTGCAATGCACATACTCGCGTTGCTATGCAAATAGTCGTGTATTAACCCTAATGTCTAAACAAAAATATATTCAGCTGGTAAGGTGACGATGTATCAAAGGTCATTCCTGTCTATAGTGTTTTTGCTACTTCAATCCAGTTTGTCCTTTTGTGTGCTGACACATTGGGTGTCAGGACTCGGACGGAGAAGTGCCTTTTTACATGATAGCAGATGCCCCCTAATGTATGAGGTCAGAGGAAAGTGATGGCCAAAATACATTACAATCTTTTAATCTTGAAGAACTCAGTTACGAAGGCAGCAAAGGAGGTACCTGAAACAAATACATATCAAAGTCATATACAAAATAATATCCGAGGATGCCATGTTCAATATAGAGAAACATTAGCTCCTTTACAATATTTGATTACATCACATGATACGGGTAACAAGACCACGTATATTACAAAGGTGGATCGAAGCCACAATATATAATGATGAGTCTTCAAAATTTGGAAGTTGTGTAGTTGAATATAACACAATCTTGCGTAACTTAGGTTATAGATGTGAACTTAATGTCTTCATCGAAATCCAAAGGAACTAGTACAATCCCTACCATGTGAATAGATGCGCTGAAGTCAAACAGGGAAGGAACTCAACAGAATGTCAGTAAATGAGTGATGCTGACAACTGAAGTAAAGGAGTTCACCAATAATGGTAGCGAATCCTAAGGTACCATTGTCAAAACTCTAGGTCTTTGTCTTAAGGAGATGCTGATGAGAAACCGTAATGTGATGAGGAAGGCAATGAATCCTCCAACATATCACAAGAGTGACTAGGAACTGGATACGGGAAGGTAAACATAAGTAATTCTCAAATAGGATAATGATGAGAATCAGGATAATAATTAGATGAAGGTACATGTCCTTGAACAATGAGCATGACACAGAGATGACCCCAAGCAGATTTTGACTTGCAGATAGGACAACTAGACTTATCTGTCATGTAGGAGACATGATCAGATTCCCCATGTATAAAGGACAAGTGGAGGAGTAAAAACTCGAAGTAATAGCTGAGCTGAAAGTGTAAACTAAAACATGAGTATCGAAAAGTTTAGAGAGTGCTTTGTTTGAGGAAATGTTGTCACTGTTGATAACCCAAAGAGAGTAATTCTTCCTTATCCTTCCTGTTAAATTTTAACGAGTCCAGGAAAGGCAACTCGAGTCTCTCTTCATTTTTTACAAGCTTGAAGAGGGGAGAGAATAATGCTTGATAATGTTACTTATTCATGGATTTTACGAGCCCGAACTAGTACATGTTCATTGGTGTTTTCATACTTTGAGAGTCTAAAACTACGAAGAAGACTTTGGGGGATATGCTTTTTTGTTCAATTTAGTCTCCCGAGGCTGAAAAAGTATAAAACGATCCACATAAAAATTCTCTTACCACCCGAAGGACTAAGGTATATCTTTTTTGTACTTAGTGGCAAGGTACGAAAAATGGGTAAACTAATACCAGACCGACGCACCTTCAGAAGTGACAGGTAGCCTGAGTTTAACGAGTGTGAAGGAAGGTAAGTTCACTCAGAAAGATCCATTTGATTACAAGAAATGGGGATTACAACAGTAAACTCGATGCTTTGTTCTTTAGGTTTTGCGAGCATGACAAAGACATAAAGTACGCTCAAAATCTTTTTCATGTTTGGGTCCAGAGCACGAAAAAGAGAAAACTAAGCTCATACTAGGTGTTCCTTTTCCGTAAGTTTAGTCCCTCAGGTCTAGAAAAGTGATAAACCTATACCAGAGAATACTCTTCTCAGTTCTGAAGAAAAGAGAGGGCTCCTTTTTCGTAAATATTCCACATGGTTCGAAAAAGCAATAAACTACCACCAATGTGGATGCTTGTTAACTTATTCTTAATGATTTTGAACGAACAAGTTTACTCGGTAGTCAAGTCTATTTTTAGGAGTCAGACCTGGGCTTAAATAAACTCCATAAGTGCAGGGAGACTTATAACAGGGATAGCCCATAAAAAGATGCAAAATGAGGTTCATTTTGGCATGAAAAAAACTAAGAAGGCTCACACAAACCTAGCACAATTGCGGCATAGGTACCAAAAGACGATAAAGTGTTCTAAACTAGGGTACCCATGAGAAGGAGGCCATATCCATGGAGGAACAATGATGCAGACGAGGTAAAAGTGGTTTAACACCATAGTTTGTGGTCAAAGAGGTAATTCTAAGGTTAAATAATGGATAAGGTATAAATGCAAAAGTACATATTGAGGACCAAATCCTACCCTATATGCAGCGGATAACAAATTCTTAAAGATCTCGAGCCTATTGCACTGAGTAAAAAGTCATGGTATTAGTCCATTTATAAAAATGGATTTTTAAACTATAGACCATGGGTCCAAAAATTTGAAATTTATCTATAAATAGTTCAAAAACAAAAACAAACATACCATTTGACAATTTACCAAATATGGGAAGTTTATACCCTAGATTCAACTGGTCACCGAGGATAAACCAGTGGACCAAATTGAAATTTACAAGTTGCAGGTTGGTAGACTTTCCCTTCTCCTTCTTTTCATCCACTTTGATTTTTGCTTTTGTGAAAAAATTTATGGTTTTGTGCTAGCCCTAAAAGGGTAACGCAATATACGTGGGTTTGCTACTATAGCAGTTACGTATACACATTTCATACGCAACTTACTCTAAAGCAACCCACGTATGATACACGATGTGCTTAAAGCATAGTTGCGTCTGCTGCGCGACCTAGCAAAATTGCAAAATGGCCAAAATTAAAAGACATTGATGGGTTCTAATGGTTAATAATGGTCAATGGGAAGGTACAAGATGGTGCTAGAGTGGAGGGAAAGAGAGCACGAGGACATGGATCAAGAAGCACTACGGGATGCCCCAACTTTACAAGCTTTACAACAATGCGGTTGTTGAAGTTCTACTGCACTTCAGGCATGAGGGCCAATGTCCGCTTACTAGAGACTTTGATAAGTTACTGGGACCATGACCTTGGTCTCTTTGATCTTCAAGGAGAGATCTTGGAGATTACAGTAGAGGACATGTATTTTATTACAAGGTGCTCCTGCAGAGGTATGCTTGTGAACCTTGATGGTACAAGTAGGGGTGGTGACCCTATGAGTGTCCGGACTACATTGACACTTACTGCCCACCAGGCATGCTGAAGAAGGGGACATGTGTCCCTATTGTTCACATAACTAACTTTCCATTACAGGTAGTGGTAAGCACTGTGGTAAGAATTTCCAGATCTTCTTCATTGTATCTAGCTACTCGGACTCAGATGTGGATTACAGTGGAGTGCATACAGGGTATAGTATTTGACTGGTGCTCGAGTATGATCTCAATTATGAGAAAACAACTCTTTGACTGCAAAGGAGGATGCAAGAAGAACTTTGGATACACAAGTATTTTAGTAGCGGTCTTCTTTGAGAGAGTGCCTGCTATTAGCCCCGCAGTAGCACTACCACCACCTTCCCCTTGCCAGCCTAGAATTACTAGATGTGGGGAGGTATTTATCTGTCAAGGCGGCAGAGGATTAGCCCAAAGTGTCTATGATGATGATTTCTATCTGTGGTGGGAGCGACAAGTACCAGCTCTTGAGCAATTCCCGGACACCGGACTGGACTTTCGAGGAGATAATGATCTTTTCCTCCCGCCAGGGGAGGCATGGGGAGAGCTAGGTATTTTTCTTTTTATATTTATATTTATTTTTATGAATTTAATCATAAATTAATTTACATATGTATAAGAGTTTTAATCCATTTTTAAATGTTTTAAAATGCAGATGTTCGACCTGTACATCCCGATGGGAAACCTAGGACTAATGTGCAGCCTACACAGGGTGGAGACCAGAGTATCCTTCAAGTTCTTGAGGGGAAGCTGGTTAGGCTAACCCAAGGGGTCCCTATCATGTAGATAGAGCAGATTCCCAGTGTGATGCAGGAGTTTGTAGTAGGGATTTCAACTACCTGGATATGCCTTCTGAGGAGGGTAGCTAGGGTTGTTATACATTACAGGGAGGCCGAGGAGGCAGCCGCAGCCAAGGAGGTTGAGGAGTAGGCTTACATTTATAGGAATATTTATGGATTACGATCCTATTTTTGTATATTCGAAGTTTCTTTCAAGTAATCTAACATGCAAAAATTGATGTAACAAAGTAGGATTCCGCACCTGATAATCTCCATTGAGTTGGGAAACCACGAGTTGAGAGTCAAGTCTAACCTCCAAATGGGTAATTCCATGTGACGCAACAT
Source organism: Pseudotsuga menziesii (assembly GCA_001517045.1). Taxonomy (NCBI): domain Eukaryota; kingdom Viridiplantae; phylum Streptophyta; class Pinopsida; order Pinales; family Pinaceae; genus Pseudotsuga; species Pseudotsuga menziesii. Next base: position 464,248 of record LPNX010318669.1, on the reverse strand, counting down.
CCCATAATAACTCAATAACAACCCTGTACTCGGCCACATTATTAGTAGCAGGACCTAAACAAGCGCCTCCAGAGGCAACTAGCTGTCCTAAGGGTGAATAGATGACTCATGTGGCTAAAGCCAGGTTAAAGTATGGCAGCTAGCGCCATACACAAAACCTACAAATCACTCAGCTGAAATCTGTAACAACCAATAGATCGTATAAAAAACTCTAACCAACTAACTATTGCACATAAAAATACATAAAATAAAATACAAGAACAAGCACCATGCTTAGACGTAGTACTTCTTTAGGTAGAGCCCATTTCTAGGCTCAGGCAACTTATTTCCATCTAAATCAGTTAACTCATACGCTCCTTTTTTCAAGACCTTTGACACGACGTAGAGACCTAACCACATGGACTTGAATTTTCATGCCCCTATGGGTTCTTTGTCTTGATCCTAGAGCAAAATAAGCTCCCCTTCAAAGAAAACTCTTGGCTTAACAACTTTGTCATATTGGTTTTTTACCCTATTCTTATGAGCTTTGTTTGCTGTCAATGCATCTCTGCATCATTCATCTATATTTTCTAAGTGCAACAAACATTCTTCTAATTCTATAATGTCAGGGAATACATGAATGGCTATCTTAAGAGTTGGAATTTTGCATTCGAGTGGAGTGACTACTTCCACCCCATGAACGAGTTGGAAAGGTGAAAAACCTGTAGCAGTCTTGACATTAGTCCGATACGGCCAAAGCGCAGGATACAACATGATGTGCCAATTTGACTAGCTTGCGTTAATGATACACTTTAGAATGGTCTTCAAGGTCTTATTTACTGCCTATACTTGCCCATTCGCCTGCGGGTAGAAAGAAGATGAGTGATCTTGCTTGAACCCTAGCATAGTAGTCAGCTCGGTCATCATACTATTCTGAAAGTGACTGCCATGGTCAATGACAATCTCCTTTGGAATACCGAAATGAGTAATGATCTGGTTAAACACGAAGTAAGTTGTCATTTCACTTTCTGCTTTGAAGGTAGGCATTGCCTCTGCCCACTTGGTGAAGTAATCAACAATGACAATGATATATTTGTTCCCCCTAGCCGAAACTGGATTGCACGTCACGTAATCCACCCCCCACTTAGTGAAGGGGCCCACCGCAATGACGGGAAACAATAGATCAGGATGCGACCGCATTTTCCTAGTATAGATATGACACAGATGACAATGCTTCACAACCTCCACACAATCCTTAAATATCATGGGCCAGAAAATAACTGCCACGTAAAATCTTTAGGCTGTTGCTAACCTAGATAAATGACCCCCACATGCTTTGCTATGGGAATCATTTAGGACATGGTCAACCTCCTCGTGGGTGAGACACCGACGCAAAATAGAATATACCCCTCTACGGTATAAAGTATCACTGATGATCAGGTAGTTTTTCGCATTCACATGCAATTTACGTCACTCTGCCCTCGAGAAGGACGTTGGACACTTCAATGTCTAGAGATATATAAGGATATATCCGTACCAGGGATCAGAGTTGGAAATCACAAAGATATACTCATATGGAAATGAGTCATCTTCCGCCACTACATTCTCTTCCATAGGAAATTCTGAGATAATATCTGCAAAAACTAAGGACTTTTTGGATTTAACAGATTGAAAATCCAAGTTAATCTCCTGGAGAATGACTATCCATTTGTTGAATTTCCCCCTGATTATGCGTCAGGACAAAAGATATTGAAAAGGATTTACATCTGCCACCACTGTGGTTGTCCTCAGTAAAATGTAGTGACATAGCCTCTAAACAACATACACAGCTTCTAATGCTAACTTCTTAACGTGGGAGTATCTAAGCTCAGGACCAGCTAATGCACGAATGAGATAATAGACAACATGCTCTTGGAGCTTGTCATCCTTGTGAACCAATGCTACCCCAATGGTCGACTTGGACGCAGCCAAATACAATATAAAGTCTTAAGAGTAATTTGCTTGACATAATAAAGGAGCCGACAACAAAGCCTTTTTCAATGCCTTGAATGCAAGTTGTGCGGTTTCATCCCATACAAATGGAGTGTCCTGCTTGAGAAAGTGCATGAAACCCTTAATTATATTGGCATAGTTAACTATAAAATGTTGAAGGAAATTAGACTTCCCTTGTAGGCTCTGAAATTGCCTGATAGATCGAGGAGGAGGTAGATTTACAATAATCTCAACTTTGAAAGGATCCACCTGAATTCCTTTGTTTGACATGATAAACCATAGTAGCCTCCCCAACTCAATGCAGAAAACACACTTGTGGGGATTCAAGTGTATTTTATGATGTCTACATTGTTCAAAAATCAAGCAAATGTGATTTGGATGGTCCCTCCTCTTATGAGAATGGGAAGGTGAATCATCTAAGTACAGCTTGACAGTATTCTTAATGTCGTCGAAGGCAAATTTCATTGCTCGCTGAAAGGTAGCCCTGGCATTTTTCAAACCAAAGGGCATTTTATTGTACGCAAAGGCACCCCATGGACAAATAAAAGTCGTTTTGTATTGGTCTTCCACATTGATTTGGATTTGATTATATCCGGAAAAACATCCATAAATGAAAATACTTTGCTACCTGCACCAGTATCAATAATTTGATCTATAAAGGGCATGGGGTAGTTTTCCTTGGGACATGCTTTATTCGGGTTACAGAAATTAGTGCACACACATATTGTCCCTTGTTTCTTATCAACAAGAACGAGGTTGGATACCCATTCTGTTAGAGAAATCGGGTAGATAAACCTAGCTTTCAACAACTTTGCCACCTCAACCTTAACAGTTTATGCTTTATGTGGATTAACATGTCGAAGCTTTTGTTGAACCGATTTAACATCAGGGTAGGTTCAGATTTCATGTTCTACAATCGATGGATCAATGAATGGCATCTCCTCACATGACTAGGCAAACACGTCACGAAATTCCTTAAATAAGGGAGTATATATGGAAATCTCCTCTGGAGAGGAATTTGCATCGACATGCACATTTTCGACGACATCAGGGTTTACAGAGAGGTTGATAGGAATGGTAACAAAGATATTTGCCATATTCCCCTTGGAAAATATTCCCTCCTTTGGCAAAGGATTAATTGGTAAATCAACATCTTCCGCTAGTCTCACATGGAACTATTGGTTTTCAATTCTACTCAGTTATGGAAGAAAGTAGGACCTATGATGAATATCTTCACAAATATTATCTCGCTCACTCATATCTTCCAAAATGGCTTCATCTGAAGGCGAAACCATGTCTAAGTAGTCATACGAATATAAAGAGTTCTCTGCCCAAGCAGGCAGATAAGCTTCTTCTGATTCCTCTGAGACTGTAGAAGGATTCGTGATAGAATCGACAGTGTTGTCAACAATATCTTGATAAGCCACTACCACTATAAAGAAGGGCACCTGAGGTTCATGACGGGAAGGAAGGACCCAAGGATCAGTTCTATCAACAACCGTCGCGATAGTCTTCCCTATACTCGTAGAACCTATATAATTTATCAGGGTTGGGATATCAAATTTGCCCATCAACGATGAATACATTACAAACCCCAACCTCTTATTAGTCAGTTTAGTCTGATCCATCAAAGGTACAACGGACTCATTAGTTTCCAAATGGCGCTTCTGAGTGAAACTGAGTTGGCAACAGTAACCAACTTCACTTCATGTGGAAAACCACCACTCGAAGAACGATTGAGGCAATCACACACATGGCGTAAGTCCAACTTCTCCCTAAAAGCAAGTTATAATCCAAAGGAGCATCAATCACCTCTACTTCAACAACCACTACTTTCCCTGCCAACTTAATCTCAAAAGCGGGTAGGATACCATGCAGACAGAAAGACCTTCCGTTGAAACCAGTAAGTAAAGTGTTTGACGAAACTAGCTCCAGGGAACCTAAAGCCTTCCAGCAAGATGTTGACATTACAAATGTGGAAGCACCTTTGTCAACAATTGTACGTCCAATGGTTTTGCCGCCATGAGCAAAATATATTGACAAAGCCACATGATACGGTAGGAGAATCTTAACATATCACAGATTAAACTTTGCCAACAAGCTCGACGAAACGATGCTGTCTAAAGCTACTAAGAGGGCATTCTGCTAAGCAGGACAACTCTGTAACACTTACAATGCGGAAATTGCACAAGGAGTTTGAGCCAAATATTCAACCAGGGAGTAGTTAGAAGCAGCCCTAGAGTTAGGATTGTGAAATGTTTTTTTAAAGACACCTTTCGGTATCTTAGGCATTGGATTAGCAGGTTTCTCGATAGTGAGAGGGTTAGAAGTTTCAGCAGTGGACTTACCCTTCTATGAAGCTTCCTATTCACAATTCTTGTTTCTTGTCTGGAATAAGGTGCTAGCTCGTACCATATTGATATAGTTTTGATCAGGGGGAGCATTAGAAGTGCCCCCAGGTACATTAGAAATAGAAGCTATGTTCTGTCCTTGGGGAAATGGATCCTTTAGGACAACTGGTTGTTGATTTTTCAGCAACTTTTGAGGTTGATCCATAAGAGGGAATTGATGAGTCAAGTGGTCTCAATGTCACAACTTATAAGGAAACTTCACCTTCTTCTTATCTTTCTTACCCCCATCAACATTATTTGTGGGTTTCGGCTTGTTTTGATTACCCTCACCCTTCTTCCCATTCTTCTTTTTCCCATCGGGCTGCTGATTTCCCTTTTGAGAAGACTGTGCCAAAACATATTCACTTTGAGGTGAGGGGGTGGCAACCTTTGCTGCCTCCACTACAGAATGTTTCACTGATAATTGATGGAGTTGCTTAACTAGTGATTCTACAGTGGGAGAACTTACTGAACCGACCACACCATCGACATGGGGTCCAGGCTTGGGTTTCTCGGCACTATTGGTAGACCTCGACGCCTTAGGTATGATCTCATACAAGATCCTAGACTGAGCATAAATAAAATCTTACTGTTGGGCACTGAGGATAGCCTCTTCTTCTATGGTCACCCCCAAAGTGGATATGTCCTTAGATATATAAGGCAGTAAATATTTTAAGAACCACTCTAATAAGAACTCAGGAGGTATGGTGGCTTTGATAAGCCTCTTCTGTCTTCGCCACTCTTGGATGTGATCCAAGATATGCGAGGCTTTGTTTTGCTGAAATTTCGACAACAAATATGTGCCGACATCATACCAGACAGGAAGCTGGAAATGATTAAGGAACACAATTGCTAAATCCAAAAAACTGTCATATGCACCAAAGGGAAGTTCAATGTACCATTTTGTTGCACCATGAGTCAAGGTCCTCTGGAAAAGCGTCAACCCAACGAAGTCATCGGTCAGTGAGTTTGAAGAGCACCATAGGTGAAAAGTGGTTATATGGGCACCTGGATCTTCACCAGCTTTGCCTTCAAACTTAGGAATGTCTGAAGGTAACTTAATAGGAATAGGTGGCCACGTGGCACTATGCCGCACCGATTCATTCATCAACTTTGACAAGTCTGGAAAGTTTAAATTTGTCAAGAAGGGAAGCTTAGGCCTAACCGAAGCTTGAAAAGCATGAGTCTGGGATGTAGAAGGACTTGCCCCCTACTTCCCAAACAAAAAGGTGGGGTTGTCCCCAGCCGCTGGTTGTGAAGTAGTTGGACTACTTTGAAAATGTTTCCACCCAAAAGCCATGGGATTATTTGTGTGTGGTGCATTATAAGTGGTTTAAGCTGCTCCAAATGAAACTGGAGTTTGAAAGACATGAGCTAGTATCCCTCCACTAAAAAGCGAAAAGGGAGAGCTCATGAAAGCGGTCCAAACCAGTGTTTGAAAACCTTGGCCAAAAGCATTTGTGTTTCCAAACTGCATGCCCACATATGTAGGTGTAAGACCTAGATAAGGAGTGGATGGGGGAATGTGCCCCCATTCCATGAGAAACCCTGAAAAAACAAGGAGGATCCACTTGAACCACTCTGAGCAGTATGCATGAAGGAGGGGGAAGCAAATTGTGCATTGGGGATCCTAGTGACTACCCCACTAGACATATCTACTACATTAGAGGGAGCCGATGGTTGGACCACTCAATTGCTTAGTGACAAGGGTGCAGTAGATGCACTTGGTCTTGAAGTACCAACCGGGGGAGGTGGCACTCCACCAACAAAAATGGCTGAAGTTGGGGTAGAAATACCCTCTCCAGAGCTAGACATAACTCTGCTCACAGGAACACCAATAAGAGGTGAACTAAATGGAATAACTTGGACGATCACATGATCATTTAATTCAGTTAGAGGTGGGTTAAAATTTCTTGCAAACTCGTTAGCCTACAAGTCTTTGACCTCTACCACATTTGTTTATTCTTGGTTATTCCTAAGTTTCGGTTCACCTAGAACTTCACTAACTCCTGCTAGTTCAAAAGAACCGTTAGTATCTAGTCTTCGCCTTTTAGGGGGCGATGGAGGCTCCATTGTATGAGATGGAGGAAGGTTTTGCAACCTTCTTGCCCTACAGAGAGGTTGGTCCTCCACAACTAAAAATTTGACTCACACACACACCTAAAGGCCAACTAAGCACAGACAAACCAAACAACATTCACTAAAAATGTCCTAAAGTCACACAGACACAACATATATAAGATATTCCTTCCAAAGGAAATATTGGGATGATTAGGGCCCATGTCCAACCAATGAAGAGTGATGGATGGTTACTTGGCGTCCCGTGAAGATGTTCTTGGGCACAAGTGTTGGAATCACCCAACCGCCCTCCCAAACTATCTACCGGGGTTACCTTTCAATTCCGTCCAAGGTGTATCGGAAATAGGCTTCCAATAACACATGTGTATAATCCCTAGTGTCAAGAGATTGAAGGCTACCACAACTACACCGAGAATCTGGAGGAATATTCGCAAGCCTGATCCTTATGCGTGGGTAGGGTAGCAAAGTCCGAAACCCTGTCAACACTGGCACCGCATGAGGCCTAAGAGGTGGTATTGACAAGATCCCCAAATGCATAAAAATCCTGATATACGCTCGAACAAGGAATCAGAGGGTTATCTCCTCAACCAGGTCCTTATGTGGCCTTGTGCTTAACTCCTGTGTGAGAGGAGCTTTCTAGATGGTCTCGTGTAGAGGAGGATTTACCTAGTGAAAGGACTTTCTACGTTTGAAATCAAATGCTTATGGACAATTAAAACTCCCTAGTCCACAAGCCTAGCTTGAACTAGTTGATGTATGAGCCTAGAAAAAAGAAACTTACTAGTAAAATTTTAATTAATCGTTCTTTTTAATGGATTATATTAGCCAAAGGTAGTGGGATGAGTCTATATGATGTTATAGACTTAGCAGAAAGAAAGCAAAAAATGATGTAAAAAAACCAATTTCAAAGCAAATTGCATCTACTATGCCAAATTTTCTTTTCTTTTTTCTTATAAAATGAAAGCTAATGAACTTTTAAACAAAGAATGAGAAGCTACAAGACTTGAAAATTTTTATTTATTTTCTTGAAAAATAATGAAAAGAACAACTAAATGCAACCTAATACAAAAAGTGCAAAAAACCTTTTGTCTTTTCTTTTCAAAAAATTTCAAAAATTATAATGCAAGTAAATGAAAACTTGAGTGAGTTTGAACAATCTAAGCATATAGCAGTAAACGATGCAAACAGACCATATAGTAACACACCTCACCCAAACATGAAGAAATGGCACAAAACCTAGACTTGGAGGAACTATCAAATCAAAGAGTAATAGATCCAAAATGGCAAGAATGACTTACTCAGACCATTAACATTAGTACAAAGCATACAGTGTTTCAAAGGACTGATCAATGACCTAAAACACAAGCACTCATACGCAAAAAACCAAGTAGGAGAACCTAACACCTTCACAGTGCAGAAAGTCAAACACAAAAACACTCAAGGACTTGAAAAATCAAGTAAATTCTAAAATGCACAGACCTAAGACAACAGTATCATGTCAAAACAGATCCTTCTCAAGCATCTGAGAGATCATAAAAACAGGGACAAGTAAGAACCCTAAAGACTCACAGACACATACATGAATATGTGACTGTTATAAAGGAAACCCGCATATGATACACAACTGTCCATAAGGAAACCCGCGTATACAAAGTGGAACACGAACTATCACCGAAGCAACCCGCGTGTGCCGCCAAATTTTTTCAAAAAAGAAAAGCACTGATAGACATGCCTTGAACATGCAATACCGAAAATCAAAGATAAAATCAAAACAAGTCTCAAACAGAATCAGACTGAGCAAAAAATTGTTCAGGAAGCCTAAAGAGAGGACCCACAATAGGTTGGACTCCCTAGCGGAGTCGCTAGTTCTATTGATAAGGAAAACACACCCTTATAACCTAGGGCCTATGGGGTTACCAACTTACTAAACTAACTTGCAAACAATCAGGCATTTCAGAATTTGAAATAGAAATAGGAAGAAAACTGGGCATACCTTATTTATGACGGTCGATCCTAGCTTTTCTTCTTCTCTTCAAGTTGCTTCAACAGCTTCCAAGGTATCTCCAATCACCTGCAAAAAACAAGATCTTCCTGCAATATCTTATATATTATATCAAAGGTTAATGAAATAACATATTCATAATGAAACAATAAGATAATTCAGAAATCACAATATATACGAGTGCAAAGACACAATATTGGAAGAAGAACTTTCTTTATTGATAAACAAGTGTGGTGATATTACAACCCAACATCTGAGAGAAATGCTCCTTTGCAGACCAAGGACACTGAATTCTGCTGCTCCAAGATATCTGAAGGCAAACCACCAGCATAACTTTGCTCCACTAAGTATTATTAATTAGCCTCAACCCCTAACCTCTATTTAAACATGAGGAAAGAGAGAGGTTTTGAAGGTTGAGATGGTTGAGGAAGTTGGGATAGTTATGATTAAGGGGCCAACTATCCTCAACTAATCATATTTATATTTTTTAACTCTGAATTAAGGCATACACAACTATTGATACTGGCAAGTAGTGTACGATACATGACTTGCTTTAAGAAAACCTGTCGGTGAAAGCCCTAATAATATAGACGCGAGTTGCAATGCACATACTCGCATATGATATGTGGGTTTCTATGCAAATAGTCTCATATTCAGCCCTAATTTCCAAACAAAAATATATTCAACTGGTAAGGTGATGATGTATCAAAGGTCATGACTGTCTATAGTGTTTTGGCTACTTCAATCCAGTTTGTAGTTTTGTGTGCCGACACATTGGGTGTCAGTACGTGGACGAAGAAGTGCCATTTTACATGATAATGCTTAGTAGGGGCACACTTCCCTATGTCACTTGCACTAAAAAAATCCACTCTATCAAAAAACCTTAATTTCCTTGTCCGGAGAAGGAGAGAAAGATTTACCTTATGAAAGTTGCTCTTTTCAGGATAGCTCATATACCATGTTAAGTTTTCTATGTTGTCATAGCTTAAGTCCTAACCTCATTAGCATTTAATACATTTTCATAATAACAACCTAAAGAGGATCACTGAAAGAAACACAATCACAAGGTACACAACAGTTTATCCTAGTAAAACTCCAAAGGGAAAAAACTAACAAAACTTCCTCAATATAGATTACCAGTATGCAATGACCAAAGAACAAGGTCTCACCAAGTGAGAGACCGACCCCAATCATAAGAGCCAAAACACCAAAGACACTGGTCCTCCTCCTTCTCTGTCTCTCCTTGTTTCTCTCTCTTGCGCAATACAAGTGTGTGTGAGTGTGTACAAATGAGGTAGGGAACCTCCTTATTTATACTAAACTTCCCAACTGACTGGGTCGACCTTTTTTTTTTCCTCGGAAAAAATTCGTAATTTTATTTCAAAGTAGAACAAAATTACATCTGCACATGTAAGAGGACCTGACTGGGTCGACCTACCTAGGTAAACTTCACAATAATAATTATATTCATCTTTTTATAGGTGTTATTGACCCGAATTACAGCTAATGGTTTACCTCATGAATTTTACATGACCTTTTACATCAGTGACATCTCCCGAAGGAGGAATAATAATAATGTGAAGTACAAGTAGAATATTCTTCAAAGTTACATTATTTCAACAGTAAATACATGTTTTATGGTTGTGGACAAAGTTTAATTTCGTTGAGTTTATATTATGCATATGTATACCATGTTGATTTCATGTTATGGATCATGTGTGGCCTTTGTGATTGATTAAGAACCAATAAATAAATTCATGTCCCCCTATATGCCATTCAGTCGATGGATGTGGACGTTACAAGCAAACGATGATTTTATTAAGATAAAATCATGGGATAATGGCCCACCAAGGAATAATACAAAGACAAAAAGATATCCTATCACACTAAATGATCAATGCTTCGATTTTGCTGGCTGCTAATCCTTTTTTCGCCCTTTTGCTCCATTCCTCTCACCTTGCCCCTACACACTTGGATGAAAGTCCTTCTGCACCCAACCAATAAAATATTATTCACTATGTGTGACTCTTGTGTCTTCTCCTCTCCTTGGGCTTCCTTTTATAATATCTCAACGAGTAAAACCCTAACCCTTAATCTCCAAAGTGATGGATGGATGAGATTATATCTCAAGCTTCACTTCATCTTAAGTGCACTTTTAGTCATTAGATAACATTAAGTTAAATAATGTGTTTTTCCTAAGTTAGACTTATGAAAGAGATATAAAAGTCACTTTCTCTCTGAAGCAAGCACCTAGAGAGGTAATGTGGACGAATCATGCATGCTAGACACTTAGCCTATGCAGAAGTACTTGTCCACGCTACAAACATCAACACTCCCTCTTAGCGAGGGAGGCACTTCTCGAAGATCCTCTTGGAATAAGTTCTCTCTCTGACCCTAGCACACTGTCACACACATCATCATGCACACTATCGTCCATCCAACCCTATTGGTCAGTTTCCCCTTTAGCATTGGAAGTCATGGAATCAATGACACTACATATCGGTGCCATGAAGTTTGGAAACTTTGTCAAAGGTCTGCTCTCCCTCAATGTGCTCCCAAGAGATTTCTATTGCTCTTGAGCATTTATCAATGTTATCTCGTACCAAATTAATGTTGGACTTATCACTAGTACAAAATGAGAGATAAATGACCAAGCGACCAAAAAATTTGGTCACCACAGTTTTTTCAAGGGATAAATGACCAAACTTGCGCAATTTTAAGTGAGAAAACTGAAACAACCAAGATAAATGACCAATTTGGTCATGGGATAAAATATATGACCAAATAATAAGTAACTAAACTAAGAATGACCACATAACAATAACATTCAGAATATGAATTGGTCATTTTTTGTTGTGTCACTTCGACAATGGAAAATAATATTTTTGACAATGAATTTGTATAATTTACTAAATTTTAACACTGTAGATGGATGTTACAATTTACTAAATTTTAGGGGGTATTTGAATTCATCTGCAATGTTAAAATTTAGTAAATTGTAACATTGTAGATGGATTTAGAGACTCGAGTGACGTTAAATGTGTCACTTGGAAATGTAAAAATTTTGATAATGAATTGTTATGATTTACTAATTTTTTTTAACACTACAGATGGATTTAGAGACCCCCTAGCTACAATGTTAAAATTTAGTAAATTGTAACACTATAAATGGATTCATGAGAGACCCCATGTGTCACTCGATAACATCTCCTTCCAAAACATATAGTGAGGTACCTTTCAAAACCTCTTCTTCTATAGTGTTAAAATTTAGTAAATTGAGGTAGATTGAGGCCGACCATTGTCAAATAAAATCATTTTTATTAGTAAGATGTTAAGGTAGTTTCATAAGGATCTATACATCCGTGGTAAGATCGTGGTAGCAGATCGATGATTTGTTGTAACAGATCGGCGGTAATCACCCCAAGATCTGACATCTAACTGTGTTTTCTCTCATGTGTCCTGTTGGAGGTAGAAGCCCGCCACCTTCTTCCTCTGCAGATGTTGAAGCCTTCAAAAGGCTAACCAACGCGAAAGGGAAGAAAAATGACAACAAATCCCTTCCTAAATTCGTAAAGAAGTTGGACAATGTCCCGGAAATAGACCTTCCTCGGGATCAACCAATCTGAGTTGTTGTTTCTTCGAAAGATAGGGCCTTAATCGACTAGTTCACAGGACTTTGGCCCTCCCCTTGAACAATGGACAACTAGATACAAAAAAACTGGATACCTTTGATCTCCGCAAGCGTGACCTGTTATTCAGTAGGCAAGGGATTCTTTCTTTTTGAATTCATCTTGAAAGAAGATAGGGATTTCATTTTAGGAGTGGACCTTACTTCAAGGGTCCATAAGGCCTATATCTCAATCGTTGGATGCCTGACTTCGATCCAACGTTTGATGTCCCAAAGGCGGTATCGGTCTGGGTCTGCCTACATAACTTGTTGATCCACTGTTGGAACTCTTCTTCACTGCAAGCCATAGGAAATGGACTAAGGAAACACATAGGTCAAGCCGATTTAAAAGGCCAGTACTCCTACGCTCAGATCTGCATTGAAGTTGACCTAGAAGTTAGATTACCTGAAGCAATGAAACTCAGGGTAGGAGACTGGCACCACTATCTGAAATTGGATTATGAACAACTACCATTTAAGTGCAGAAGCTTCCATGAATACGACCATTTCCAAAACCAATGTCCAAAAAACTTACAAGAGAAGGAAGTAGGGGAAGGATGGCAGCAAGCAAAGTGCTCAAAGATAAATCCTAAACCATCCCCCCAAAAGGATTCTAATCCACTTACATCCAACTCTGGAAAAAGAAAGGAAACTCTTAAGGTTCAAATCACTACTGGAAATAGCTTCGATGCACTAAGAAATCAAGAGGATGAGGTCAATTCCTCATAAGAACCCCCTGAGAAGAGCCCTAAGCATGTAGAGAAACTCCAGGAAAACAAGAAAACCAACCACCCTGAGGATCATGAAGTTGGGTCCCATGAATTTGGAACTAAGGAGGGTGGCTTGGAAGAAGAATAAGGTGAAATAAACATGCTACAGAATACCCCACAATAAGATAATAGGGGGAGGAAACCGGGAAGGGAAAGAAGAAAAATAACCACTTATAAGGATAAACTTCAAGGCTCCCAACCTGCATTGGAAAATATGTTAAATACTCGAAGCACCAGGAAATAAGGGCATCCCTCCAAGGGAGCCACCTCAAATCCTAAAAACAAGTAATAAAGATCGTCTCCTGGAACTATAGGGGTGTGGGAAGTAGAATAAAGGTAGACTCTATGAAAGATCTAATACACATTCCATATCCAGACATTCTACTCATCTTGGAGACTAAATTGGAGAAACAAGAGTTGCTCCAAACTAGTGCAAAATTTTGGAAGAAATGTGAAGGAATCGTGGTAAGTGCAAGAGGTGCCTGAGTTGGAATAGGTACGTTCTGGGATACAGACAAATTTGATCTATTGGACTCGGATACACTCATCCACTGGATCCTTAGAAATCTTCTCCACAAGGAATCAAGTATCCAAATCTGTCTGTTCAATATTTATTGACCATCTCTCTTCTAAAAAAAAGAGATTGTTGAAATCTCATTGGAGATTATCTTAAAAGTCATCATATGGACAAATATTGTGCTCACGGGAGATCTAAATATTACTCTGTTCTTGGGGGAAAAGAGAGGGGGCTCCATAGTCAAAGACCCACTTCAGGAATGGGTAGAATATCTCAATATAGAATGGGATCTGGAAGATATTAAACCCTCTGAAGGCAAAGTCACCTAGATAAATAAGAGAGCGGGGCCTGAACATATTGCTGCTAGACTATAAAGATTCCTGGTTCAAAGCTCCTTTCTCCTCCTAGGAATGGACGCTTCATCCAAAATCCTCCCTCGGAATGCCTCTGATCATAAACCTATTGCTCTTGAATTTTTCAAAGATACCAACCTGGTCCATATTCATTTCTGTTTCGGCCCCTCATGGATCCACCAGGAAGGGTTTCAAGACCTTGTTCTAATAGTATGGATCCTCCCAGTCATAGTTCTCCCTTCTTCGTCTGGGTGGAAAAACTTCATTGACTCAAAAAAGAGCTCAAAAGATGGGCCAAAACTATGAAATCCCCCTCAAGCCAGAGAATGGAAATCCAAACTCAATTGGAAAGTCATCAGATAAACTTGGAAGACAATCTGGTCACCCCAGCTAACATGGAACAAGAAAGGGCGCTCCAAAGAAAGCTTCACTTCGCCTGCAGAATGCAAGAAGACTATTGGAGAAAAAATTCTCGAAGTCTTTGGGTTCATGGGGGCGATAAGAATACAATCTTCTTCCATTAGTAAGTTGAAGCTCGAAAACACTTCAACTCTATCAGTCATAAACAATCATGATCAACTCATCAACGAATTCGATGGAATAAAGAAGGCGACTTATGACCACTTCAAAGAGATCTACTATGAGAATATTCAAGCCCATAACGATAGGTGCCACTAGATTGTAGATCTAGTTCCCTCCCTCGTACTTCATAATTCTTATCAGAAGCTCATGATCTTGATTACAAGAAAATAAATCAAACTCGTCTTGGATAGTATGATCCCGGACAAAGCCCCTGGCCCAGACGGGTTTACAACCAGATTTCTCCAAGCCTATTTGTTGGGCCTAGGGAAAGATAGGTAGAATTCAGTTAGAATTTTGCCTAAGTATGAAAAGAGCCAGGCCATAAGAAGTAAAAGGTCTCGCGACTGAAGTAGAGAAAGAAGGAGAAGAAGGAAAAGGAGGTGTGATAGAAGAAACCAAGGAAGGAAGAATAATATAGAAGTAGTAAGGAAGGAAGATGCAACAGAAGAGGAACAAAAGCAGAAAGAGATAAGAGCAGAAGAAAAATAAAATTTGTGATAGAAGAGAGTTCTGTTGATGTAATTGTAACTTCAGAATGTATTCACTTGTATTTCTTATGTATTGTACCCCGATGTTTATTTCAGGAAGTGTTTATAATGTAATTGAGTCATGTCATGCCTCGATGTTCCAATCGGGAGTTTCTATAGTATAAACAAGTCATGTCAAGTCAATGTGGGTAACCCTCCTATTGTTCAAGGGTTAAAGTCCCCGCAGTTTTAGGGCCCTAGCGTTGTTAGAATACCCTAGTGAAGTCGGCCCTAGTGAGTCATTATCAAGTAAGGAATTAGTATATATAGAGAGTGAGCCTCTCTATTTATCACACACTCACTCACACTCAGATGTAGCACATAGCTGAGGGAGAAGAAGTTGTTGGGGCTAGAAAGAAAGAGCTACTGCTGTAGGGAGATCATCTTACTATTTTGGGTTTTATTTTTGGTGTTGATTCTATCTCTGAGGAAGCTACGGGGTTTTCTCCATTTATGGTTTCCCCGAGGAAAAACACTGTGTTCATTATCTCTTGTGTTTGATTGTTGTGCTTGTTATTCTCTCAGTTAAAGATTCTAATATAATGCTATCTTAATGTTAAAAATCTAACATGGTATCAGAGCTAACCTGAGAAGAAGACACCATGCAACTGCGGGAACTAGGGCTTCCTACTTTTTGGATCTCTCTCCATAGATTTTCAGCAAAAGAAGGCTGGGCTTACTCTCCTCCCTAGGGCGCATCTTTCTATTGAAGCAGAATCTGATTCTGAACTTTTTTAGTTTTGGACTCAACACTACTGCAAAAAAATTAGGGCTTTCCACAGAAGTGAAAGTTTTGAGTGAGCCCAGGCCTGGATTGATCTCCTCCTCAAAATCAAAGTTTAGAGATCAAGATCAAATCATTTGGATGGACAAAGGTCTGGGAAAGTCAAACCCTAATTTGCTCCTGAACCAACACTGCAAAAATTCAACTCCAAATCCAGATCCGACATCTTGACCTGGTAAGATCTAAATCTTTTATATCTCCATTATAGGTTCTCAGTTAAGATGTCTCATCATACCAAGCTTGATGAAAAGCTTGAGGGAGCTGGTAACTTCCGAGCCTGGAAGTATAGGATCTCCCTAGTCCTGGAAGAAAGTGAGTTGGACTCTTACATCAATGAGGAGGTTCCAGTTCCAAAGGAAGATGAGGCTAAGGCCTTACATAAGAAGAATTTGGTTATGGCAAAGAGGATTATTGCTGATTCAATCAAGGATCGCCTCATACCACAGGTGTCCTCCCTCAAGACACCTAAAGCTATGTTTGATGCCCTAACCAAACTGTTTAAAGGGAAGAACATAAACCGAAAGATGACTCTAAGGAACCAGCTGAAGAATATAAAGATCCAGAATGAAGAGACCATCCAGTCATACTTCACAAGGGTCTCCCAGATCAAAGAACAACTTGAAGCAGTAGATGAAGAAGTGGAAAATGCAGAAATTGTGATGACAACCTTGAATGGTCTCCCTAGGTCATGGGATTCTTTCATCCAAGGAATCTGTGTTAGGAAGAAGCTAATCAAGTTCAGTAAACTGTGGTAAGAATGTTCACAAGAAGATGCTCGAATAGCAGCTCAAGAAGAAAAGATGGGAAGTGAAGATCAAGCTCTCACAGTACACTCCGAGAAAGGTAGAAGGGAAAATCATCATCACCAAGGTAAGCATTCTCATCAGAAAAATAATTTTGTAAGAAGGGATCCATATAAACTCAGATGTTATACATGTGATGAAAGAGGACACTTTGCTGGAAGTTGTCCCATGAATAAGAGTGGATCTAAGAAGAAGAAGAACTACAAAAGAAGACATCATGCTCACAGTGCTAAGGATGATGATCCTCACAGGAAGAAAGTAAAACAAGAAAGTGAAGACTCTTCAAGTGATGAAGAATATGTTCTGATCTCTGCTCTCACAGGAACTGTCACTCATGGAAGCAAAGATTGGCTTATTGATAGTGGGGCTTCCAAACACATGACAGGATGCAAAAAATCTTTTGAGAAACTATTTGAACATAATTCACCCCATAAGGTGAAACTTGGGGATGACTACTAATATCCCATAAAAGGTAGTGGTGAATCCTCCTATAAGCTAGACTCTGGAAAGTATATGAAAATGACGGATGTCTTGTTTGTACCAAGACTAAAGAAGAATCTTCTCTCCATATCGGCACTGGATGCAAAAGGCATGAGGGTTGTGTTTATAGATGGCCAAGTCCTCATGTGGCCAAGAGGAAAGACTATTGACGATGCAATAATAATTGGAGAACAAGAAGTAGGATTATACAAATTAAAGGGCCATCCAGAACAAGATTTGGTCCATGACACAGTAGAGCCAAATGAACTTTGGCATAGAAGGCTTGCACATGGGCACTACAGAGCACTACCACTTGCAAGCAAAGTTGTTGAAGGTCTTCCAGAAATTCAAGCAAAACATGAAGGAGTCTGCAAAGGATGTGCGAAAGGAAAGAACACAAAGAAGACATTTCCAAGTAGCAAAAGCAAAGCAAAAGAAACCTTGGAAGTCATTCACTCCGATGTATGTGGTCCAATGTCATCCAGTTCTTTAAGCGGGTATGTATATTATGTTTCTTTTATTGATGATTTTTCTAGGAAGACATGGATATACTTTATGAAGAACAAAAATGAAGTTTTCATCAAGTTCAAGGAATTCAAAGCCTTGATCGAGAACCACATAGAAAAGAAGATCAATACCTTTCGATCAGACAATGGCGGAGAATTCACATCAAATGAATTCAAAGAGTTATGCAAAGATTCAGGGATTAAGAGGGAGTTATCCACTCCATATAATCCACAATAGAATGGGGTTGCAAAAAGGAATAATAGAACTATCATGGAAGCTGCAAGAGCAATGCTTCATGATCAAGATATTCCCATGCATCTATGGGCAGAAGCTGCCAGAATAGCGATGTATGTACAGAACCGTACTCCACATAGAGTACTCGAGAAAAGGACACCTGAAGAAGTCTTTTCCAGCAAGAAACTAGAAGTAGCCATCTCAGAATATTTCGTTGTCCAGTGTACATACACATTCCGAAAGAAAAGAGGACAAATTTAGATCCTTCAAGAAAGAAGGGTATATTTCTGGGATACTCTGAAAGCTTGAAGTCTTACAGAATATACTTCCCAGGATTCAAGAAGATCCACATCAGCAGGGATGTAACATTTGACGAAGACCGAGTTTACAACAAATCCATAAATAAACCTACTGAAGATCCTGAAGAATCAAAAGCACCTAGCATTCATGACACAACCATGAATGAAGAAACTCAAGAAGAAGATCAAGAATTTGAAGAACCTCAAGAACCTATAGATCCACCAGAGGATAAGAATCCTCACAAGAGGAAACCTGCTTGGGTATGAGAAGCTGTCTAAGGTGCGAAAAGACATGGGGCTCTAGAAGAAAATCACAGAGAATGAAAGAGGACCAGGTCCTACTCCTGGTATGTATCTTTATTATGTGACTTTATCAATAAAGAACCTTCCAACTATGAAGAAGTGACAGAATGGAAAGAATGGAAGGATGCTATGATCGAAGAGTATCAATTGATCATGAAGAATGATGTTTGGGATGTTGTCCCAAGACCAGAAGGCAAGTCGGTTGTAACTTCCAAATGGATCTACAAGATCAAGCATGCTGCATATGGCAGCATAGAGAAATATAAAGCAAGATTTTTGGCTTATGGCTTCTCACAGAAAGAAGGAATAGATTATGAAGAAACGTTTGCACCTATAGCCAGATACACTTCCATCAGATCAGTACTTGCTCTGGCTGCAGTGATAAAATGGAAGATACACCAAATGGATGTCAAGGCTGCTTTCTTGAATGCTGTAGTGGAAGAGGAAGTGTATGTGGAGTAGCCACTCGGTTTCGAGACACATGACAAGGAGTCTCATGTGTGTAGATTGAAGAAAGCCCTGTACGGTTTGAAACAGGCACCCAGGACATGGTATGGTAGAATTGATGGCTTTCTATCTAGTTTGGGATTTACCAAAAGTAAAGAGGATTCCAACCTTTACTACAAGGTTGAAGATGACAACCCAGTGATGTTACTACTATATGTAGATGATATGTTTGTGACAGGTATGGATGGGTTGATTGCTGATACGAAGAGGAAGCTTGTTGCCGAGACATTCGAAATGAAGGACATGGGTATGATGCACTATTTTCTAGGCATGGAGGTGTGGCAGAATGCAGATGGAGTCTCCCTCGAACAAGGGAAGTATGCAGTAGAGATCCCGAAGAGGTTCAGGATGATGGACTACAAGGCCATGACCACACCTATGGCATCGAACCTGAAGCTATTGACTGATGCTTCATCAAAAGTGGTTGATGCTACGATGTATCGTCAAATGATTGTGTCCTTGATGTACCCGAAGAACACGAGACCATATATTTGCTTTGCTGTGAACACCTTGAGCCAGTTCCTGACAGATCCGAGACATGTTCACTTGATTGCTGCAAAGCATATTATGAGGTACTTGAGGGGTACAATTGATTATGGGCTCAAGTATGAGGAAAATCAAAAGATTAACCTGGAAGGTTATGTTGATTCAGATTGGGCAGGCAGTGCCATTGATAGGAAGAGCACTTCAGGGTGTTGCTTTAGTATGGGATCAGGTGTGATCTCTTGGTTTAGTAGAAAGCAATCTTGTGTGGCACTGAGTACAGCTGAAGCAGAGTATGTCGCAGCTTGTTTAGCTGGCTGTGAGGTAGTATGGCTGAGGAAGCTACTGTCTAATTAATTTGATCTCCAGTTGGATGCTACTTGTATATATTGTGACAACTAGAGTTGTGTGAAGTTGTCGAAGAACCTGGTGTTCCATGACAAGTCGAAGCATATCGAGATCAAGTATCACTATATCAGGGATATGGTGCAGAGGGGAGCAGTGAAGCTCCAGTATGTTGCGACGGACAAACAGATAGCTGATGTGTTGACAAAGCCATTAGCTAGAGTGAAGTTTGAGTACTTCAGGGAAAAGGTTGGTGTTCTCCAGATCGAGGTTCCCTCCAAAGGGAAGTGATGAGTCCGTGAGCCATTCTGACATGGTGAGAGGATTGGTTCCTTCCATTTTCAGATGTAAGGGCTGAGCCATTCTATCATGGTGAGAGGATTGGTTCCTTCCATGTCAGATGTGAGTGCTGAGCCATTCTGATGTGATTGTAGGACTGGTTCCTACATGATCAGATATAATCATTGAATGCCATTCTTGGAATGGAGGCACCTGGTCAGTTACCAGGAAAGCTCAGTCTAGGACTGAGGGCCATTCTGATGTGACAGTGTGATTGGTTCCTACATGATCAGATGTGAGTGTAGAGCCATTCTGAGTCAATTATAGGATTGGTTTCTAGAGTGATCAGATGTAAGTACAGAGCCCTTTCGGCATGGAGGATTGGTTCCTCGCATGGTCGAATGTAAGTGCTGAGCCTTTCTTGACATTGGTTGTCAGATGTAAGTGCAGATCCTTTCTGACATTGGTTGTCAGATGTAAGTGTAGAGCCCTTTCAACATGGAGGATTGGTTCCTCGCATGGTCGAATGTAAGTGCTGAGCCTTTCTGACATTGGTTGTCAAATGTGAGTGCTCGGCCTTTCTGATAGGGTTGTGGAATGTGTTCCCACATGGTCAAATGTGAGTGCTAGGAATTCCTTTTTTATATAATTATAGTATTGGTTCCTACATGATCAGATATAAGTGCTGGGTGGGCCATTCTAACTTAGGGTCAGATATAAGTGCTGGAAAATACCTACATGGAGGTTAGGCCTACAACTAGCATGAAAAATGGTTGGCTCTGTAGAACTTTCTGTGACGAGAAGAATCAAGAGATAACACCCATAATGATGATCCAACAGAGATGTTCCAGAACCAGAGATGATCCAGATCGAGTGATGATCCAGATTCAGTGATGATGATCCAGATTCAGTGATGATGATCCAGATCGAGTGATGATCCATATCCAGATGAAGATGACTTGAAGATGACAAGGACTCGATGATGATCCAAATGATACAGAGAAGAAAACTTGTGCTGATAAATTGTGTAGAGAGAATACCTTCCTAGTTAAGAGAGAGTGTTGATGTAATTGTAACTTCAGAATGTATTCACTTGTATTTCTTATGTATTGTACCCCGATGTTTATTCTTGGAAGTGTTTGTAATGTAATTGAGTCATGTCATGCCACGATGTTCCAATTGGGAGTTTCTATAATATAAACAAGTCATGTCAATTTAATGTGGGTAACCCTCATATTGATCAAGGGTTAAAGTCCCCGCAGTACTGGGGCCCTAGGGTTGTTAGACTCACCTAGTGAAGTCGGCCCTAATGAGTCATTGTTAAGTCAGGAATTAGTATAAATAGAGAGTGAGCCTCTCTATTTATCACACACTCACTCACACTCAGTTGTAGCGCATAGCTGAGGGAGAATAAGTTTCTGGGGCTAGAAAAAAAGAGGCTACTGTTGTCGGGAGATCATCTTACTATTTTGGGTTTTACTTTTGGTGTTGATTCTATCTCTGAGGAAGTTGCGGGGTTTTCTCCATTTATGGTTTCCTAGAGGAAAAACACTATGTTCATTGTGTCTTGTGTTTGATTGTTGTGCTTGTTATTCTCCCAGTTAAATATCCTAATATAATGCTAGCTTAATGTTAAAAATCTAACAAGTTCGCGACAGAAGAGAAGCCACGATCGAAGGGGAATAATGACAGAAGGAAAGGATGCGACGAGGAAGGATGCGCCAGAGTTAACCATGTTATAAGGCGTGTAGTGGTGCAATGGCTTGAAAGCGACAACTCAAAAGTTCATGGGTATGAAGTCGGCTAGAGTCGGTGGGAGCTGCACATATGAAATCATATTTGTAAGTCAGGTCGTTTGTGCCTACTGTCATGTGTTTATAGAATAGGAAAGACAACATGTTGGCTAACTGTATGAAGTCGACTGAAAGCGACATGTAGGAACCTATAAAAGGAGGAACCCAAGATGTATGTGGGTTAGCCTCTAAAGGGTCTATTGATGTTAGTCTCAATAGCGTCTAGTTATTTAGTGACAATCTCATTTGTATTGTTGGTAGTCTGTTGAGTTATTGAGTCGTAGAGAAGAGTTGAAAAATCTGCAGCTAAGTGCACAAGAGTGTAGAAGAGATTGCCTCGATCCAGGCTATGTGCTGATGATTAGTAGATTTAAGTAGAGGAAGAGTAGCAAAACAAAATATTGGAGAGCATGAGAGGTGAAAAAAGTCTGTATAGATAAATGAATAAATATCTCAAACATAGTATGCAGCTTAGTGCACAAACCAAAGGTGCCATATATTTCTCATGCGAAATGAAGAGCGCCTTTGTGCCTTTTCCCAGATGGGTTTCCACATTAGATTCTGTGTCAAACCTGTGAATGATGAATGTGCTTAAGTCATATATATATCTATATATATGTTACTCTGAATGTATGTTTGTGTATTTTCTTACAATAGGGCCTATATGTTTTGTTGCATGGTTATTGTCAATGTATCCATGCTGCATTGGGTTTGTTGTTATAATGTCTATCAAAGGATAAGTTGTACCACATATTAACTATATATAATAAGTAGCAAGACCCCACCCATAAGCCTTCATCGAGGACCTTGGTAGAAGAACAAGGGACCTGAAATTTCCCCACCCAACTGCGAAAACCTGGTTCTAGGAGTTACCCAATAGAAAGATATCCTAGGTGAGACAACATCTGCGTCACAGGTGCTGTCGACTGAGCCTTGCTATGTTGGGCTAATATATTGGGCTTTGTTGCACACAAGGGAAGGGACTAAACCTCTGTCAAAGGTAGGACAAACACTAACAAATGGTTCCATTGTCGTGACCGCAAACCATTTTGGTGAGGGATATGTTATGGTATCCGACGAAGGTGGAAATCCAAGATTGGGTGGATTTCAAGGCATTAGAGTTTACACAGGAAGAGAGTAAAGGATCTTGGTGGAACCCAACAGAGTGGTTGGGATGATATCTGTATATGGATATTCTCGAAATTTTCTTTTCCGAATTCCCTATTGTGTTACATGAGTGCTTGTTGAAGTTGGCGACCCAACAAATAAACTTTCAAGGAGGAGAATAGAAGGAGTGGAATCCTTAGTTGATTCAACGACTGAAAAGTTAATCAACCTTGTGTCGAGGGCTGTTGATTTCTGGGTGGATAACATCTTGTAAGGATATATTACTGAGTTTGTTGTCAACACAATAAGCTCATATAGTGAGGTAGAGCGGAATTTTTTCCAAGGACCCCGCATAAATTTTTGTCGTCCTTGAAAACTTGGATAAAAAATGCTCGTACGTGAAAAAGGAATCTTACGAATGTGACAGTTGAAAGTTGTGCAAAGAAAGGTGGCTATGTCACAGCAGAATTGTGTGAAGAATGGCACAAACTAGGGTGATATGTTCCCTGAAGATTCTGGAACTGAAATAGAGGCTGGTTATTTAAGAAGTGGAAGAAATTTTAGGTCAAGAAAGAGAAGAAAAACTGTCACATGAAGAGGAAGTTGTAGTACTACTAGAGGAGGAGACTACGAACTTGCGTCGCACTTGGACAAAGGATCTTGCGATGAAGAAGAAGAATATCATCCAATATTTGAAGGAGAAGAGGAATCAGAAGAATCAACATAAACTCCAAAACCGGAGCATGAGTACGATACACCTACAATGCCACATACATCGCTAGAGGTAAGATCTAGAAAATCGTCTCTAAGTAGACTTGTAAATATAAATTGCACTAACTTTGTGAATAGTGGACAAGGGAGTCTGACTACTCAAAAAAATTTCCCAAGTGTATGAGGAGCCAACATCATGGCTGGAACAGACATTAAGCTGCCAATATTCAATGGAAATGGGTTGGAAGACTGAGAGTAACATTGGTTTCTTTGTGAAGTCATATGGATTGTGTGACAGGTCCAAGATGGGAAAATAAAGAAAGCACAAATGGTCACTAATCTGCGGGGCTGTTCGCTAGACTGGTACAGTAAGTTTTATATAGTGCCAGTAGGAGTTGCGCAGAAAACTCTCAAGTAGATTCGAATTGAAATGGTATATGAGCTTAGAAAGTTGAAGTCCGAGTCACAATGCATTATAAAGATTAAAGAAATCAAGCAGCTACCTATAGAGTCTGTCTGGGACCTTGACCAGAGATTCAAGACATTAAAGGCTAAAGTAAGCTTCCAGATGTCATATGTATAGCACAAGGGACGGTTCATTCTCGCTTTGTTGTCGCACATCCAGATTCCACATATGCAACAAAAGATTGTGTTGCAGACAAAAGCTATGGAAATAGCCATGAAGATAGAATCCTCACCGATTGGAGAAACTAGCGCAGGAATGATGCAAATTCATTCACAACTGGATAATCTTATTGTGAAACTCAAGGACATCAAGAAAGGGAAAGAAGTTTAAGAAGATATTTGGTCTACAAGATGTAGAATAGACAGACACCACAAAGAGAATTGTCCAACACTAATGAACTATGTCGCAGCAGGAGCGTCGAACCCAAAAAACACCCAAGGGATCCCTTGGTGTAGAATATGCTAAACTAGAGGCCATAGGTTGGGCGAATGTTTCTATTTACAGAAGATTGTAAGTACACGAGCTAATTTGTATTGTAAATTTTGTAAATTTTGTAAATTTGTATGACATAAAGAGAAATATTGCAGAGCATTTCAGCTGCTTCAAGAGAAGATAGTGGATACTTACTTGATGAAGAATTATGAGCAGATGCAAGATGAACTAATGCAAGCTCAGTACCATCCTGCTCAATATCCACCAGCACAATTTCAACAACCACAATATCCTCGGTCACAATACCAACAAAATCAATATCTGCCACATCAACACTACCCTCAACCTAAGGGGGTGGAAATTTTCGAGGAAGAGGCCAAGTTGTATGTTATAACTGTGGACAACCAGGACACTTTACTTGAGATTGTGCAAGTCCTGTGAAGATGTATTCTTATTGTAAATCATTTCATCATACTATCGAACAATGTCCGCAACTGATTGCAAAGTGGTAGGCTCGAAGTGTGGGAAATCCCAACCCTGTGCAGAATCCCAATCCGAACCCCAACCAGAGCATTCAGATGATTTTTGCATAGCCAAGAGAAGCAAACACTGTTGTCATCATAAGAGTAGGTGTTGCGATTGAACCAGACCAAGACGCACAGCATGAACAACTGCAGGTGCAACCTGTGGCACAAAAGAAAGTACACTTCGACGTCCAGAAAGAAAAGAAGGTATTCTTCGACATCCGACCAGAATTTTTTGACACAAATCAAGCGTTGACATCTAGACAAGTAAGAGAGATGATCGAAAGATTTGATGAAATACTCAGGAAGCAACCGATAATAAAGGTTAGTAAGCTAAAAAAAAATTCAAAAGTTGTTTAGCACTAATCCATGATAAAGATGCTGTTGTAGAATTGATTTACACTCATAGAAGAAACTCTAGAAGAAGTGTGACCTAAAAATAAGAGTTAACCATGTTGGGAAAATATTGAACATTGGTCACGAGTTGCGAATGACTACACATATAGAGACTATGACATGAACTATATCATTCTAGATTTGGGTTCTGATGTCAATGTCTTGACAAGGCAGACATGGGAAATCATGAACAAGCCGCGACTAGATTGGTCTCTCATTCAATTAAGATTAGAAAATCAGTCGAGAGTTCTACCTATCGGTAGACTCACTCAAGTCCCTGTTGAGATAGAAGGTCTGAGAACATACAAATACTTTGAAGTGATAGACATTGTTGATGATACAAACCCATATCCTTCACTTTTAGGGATTCACTAGGCAATAGATAATCAGAACATCATCAATTTTAAGAGAAGACTTCTATCATTTGAAGATTCAAAGATGAGGGTGGCCGCGCCAATTGATCTGCTGCAAGGGAATAGATATGTCAAACCAGTAAATAGTGAAGGACAAGGTAATTACATGCATCATATATATAACATTATGTCCTCTCGAGATGAATATATAAATCCAACAACGATGGAAAGCTGAGTTAGAGGAGTGTTAGCTCCTGTACGTATGATTATGGAGAAGCATTAGAGAATTGGCAGAATCTAATGCATGAAGTTTCCATGAGAAGATGCCCAAGAATTATAAGATCTCTGCGATGGGTAGGAGTTGAGTCAAGTGAGTTCCATAATGGAAAAAGGAGTTCAATGTTGATGTCGACGCATTGTTTGTCACGCTTGGCATGGTACTGACGCAACCTAGTGAAGGATCCATCGATCATCCCATTTCCTTCACTAGCATGAAGTTATCAACTATCTAAAAAAGCTATATCACGATGGAAAGAGAAGGTTTAGCAATGGTATACGCGCTGCATAAATTCAAACATTATTTGTTGGGTGAACATTTTAAGATGTACACTAACCATTATGCATTGAAATACTTGGTCGATAAGCCAGTGTTGGGGGGAAGATATGCTGGTAGCTTCTCCTCTTCCAAGGATTTGATTTTAAGATAATCGTTAAACCCGGTCGATTAAATTTGGGACCAAACCATCTTTCAAGGATAGAGAGTGGTGAAGAGCTTAATAACCTATATGATAATCTTCTTGATGTGCAACTATTTGCGATAACCATGTTTGATGATTGGTATAGAGATATCATACAATTTTTTACTATAGATTATACGCCAGCTGAATTCACCTTGGTGTAGAAGAAACAGTTGGTTACACGAGCTGCGGATTTCCAGTTGATCACTAAGCAATTGTATAAAATGGCTCCAGATGAGATTCTTCATCGCTACATTTTGGAGCACGAGCAACCGTTGATATTAAATGAAGAACATGATGGTGTTGCAGGAGGTCACTATACAGGGAAAGCTATGGTGCGCAAGATTTTGCAAGCAGGATTATGGCGCCTACCATGCATGTGGATGCCCTGGATTATTGTTGCAGTTGTGATGTCTGTCAAAGGACTGGAAAGCCATCACGAAGGGACAAAATGCCATTGGTACCTCAAATAACTTTACATGCATTTGATAAATGGGATGCAGATTTTTTAGGTCATATCAATTCGATAGGAAAACACATTGGTGCATGCTATATTATTACTGCGATTGATTGCTTAACTGGATGGACCGAAGCAACGCCAGTAAAGGATTGTATTGTTGCGAAGTTTTTATTTGAGAATGTCGTGACAGGATTTGGATGACCAAAGATTTTAATAAGCGACCAAGGTACACACTTTGTCAACCAGTTGATTGCAAAACTCACAGAGGAATTCCAAATTTAGCATAGAAGGACAACGCCTTATCACCCTCAAGAAAATGGAGTTGTCGAAGCCTTTATAGCAAAATTCTAGAAAATAGGCCGACAAAGGTTTGAAACATTCAAAGAGATGACTGGGATCGAAAAATCTCAGTCGTATTATGGGCATATCACACGACTTGTGAGAAATTGACAGGCCAAACTCCATTTTGGTTGGTGTATGGACAGGAAGTTGTGATGCCTATCGAGTATATTGTTTCGAGCTTAAGGATTGTTGCAATCATAGAGATGATGAATGCTAATGTTGTGGAAGAATAACCACTAACAGTCACTGGTTCATTGGCAATGACATCCTTAAACATTTTATGTTACATGAAAATTTTTAAATTTTTAGGATTTTTTTGGGTTATTACATGTGGTATCAGAGCACAAGGTTCAGACACTAGGCCTGGATGTGGCTCAACTTGCATAAATAGAACGACAGGTTTAAAAAAAAACATGTTTACTGATTTTTACTTTTCTGTTGAATTATACTACAGAGAATTTTTCTGAGTTAACTGCAGGTATGGAAAGATTGGAAGAATATGCGGATGAGGAGTCCCCCTATACTGAACGAAATAATTTTCAAAGAGAACCTATACAAGAAGAAATAACTAATAACTTTTCTGAATTATTACAAATAGTCAAGGAACTACGAACAGAGATGGAAACGATTAA
Organism: Pseudotsuga menziesii; assembly: GCA_001517045.1. Taxonomy (NCBI): domain Eukaryota; kingdom Viridiplantae; phylum Streptophyta; class Pinopsida; order Pinales; family Pinaceae; genus Pseudotsuga; species Pseudotsuga menziesii. Next base: position 436,413 of record LPNX010318669.1, on the reverse strand, counting down.
AAAAGAAAATGGGAGAATTTTGAGAGCTCAGTAGGAGGTAAATCAGATTTTAATGGAAAAAATTCAGAATGAGGGAAAAGATAAACGAACAGAGTCTAAAGATATGCCTTACCAACATAAAGATAAAAAGAATAAACAGTTCAAAATCGAAAGTAGTTCATCTTCTGAGGTTTATGGCGATCCACATAAAAATAATTATCAACATACTAATGATAGTAGCGAAGATAATCATCATACCAGAAAAGAAATTTTAAACCTTACGAAGAAATCTCTGGAGAATTCAAGAAAATCAAGCCACCAACCTTTCATTGTGAAACTGAGAAGGGAGAAGAGGTTGAATCATGGCTGTCTGGGATGAAGAAATATTTTCAAATTTATAATTACTCTAATCAATTGAAAGCCACAATGGCTATTTATAACCTCACTGGGAAGGCAGATATTTGGTGGCAGGACCTAAAAAGAGTAAAAGGCATTAGGGAGAAAAACATTAACTGGAGTACGTTCAAGAAATATTTTAAGAAGAAATTTGTGTCTGAACAGTACTATGAGGAGCGGGCTAAGGAATTTTATGAATTAAAACTGGGAACAATGAACATGAAAGAACTAAATAGTAAATTTCTAAGTATACTCAGATATGTGCCTTATATCGTAGACGAGAAGCCTAAGGTACAGCGGTTTTTAAGTTGTTTACCCTGTCATATAAAAGACAGAATTGAGTATGACAATCCAAAAACTTTAGAAGAAGCAATGGGAAAGGCGAATTTCTGTTATGAACAGAATTGCAAAAAGGAAAGTACGACAAACTGGAAGGCAAAAATAACTAATAATTTTGAACATAAGAAGAAAGGTTTTGTACCTAACCAAAATTTTAAGAATAATAACACACAAAATTTTCCTAATAAAAATTTCCAAGGGAACAAAAGTAATTCGCAAATAAATCCAAATAGTCAAAAAAATAAAGAAACTGTTAACAATCACAGTAACTATACCAAAAATTTTGAACGGAAGGAACCAGTAAAGTGTTGGGAATGTAATGGTCCTCATTATGCATCAGCTTGCCCCAATCGGAACAAGATTGTTAGAAACATACACACGATCCGGGAGGAGATGACTGTCGGTGATCTAGCGAGGACAATGGCCAGGATCAATGCAGCACTAGAGAATATGCAAGCGGATTACCAAACTTCCATGGTGGAAGTGGAAGGTAAGCTAAATCAAATACCTATATCTATTTTAATCGATCCAGGGGCTAGTTTAAGCTATATTTCTCCTGATTTAGTAGAAAAGTGTAAGTTATCAGTAGAAAAGTTTGCAAAGTCTTGGTTATTCCAGCTAGCTACTGGTGTAAAAAGAAAGGTGATCAACTTTATTAAGAATTGTGCTGTAAAAATGGATCAGTTAGAAACCTCAGTTAAGCTAAATGTTCTACCTTTAAGTTCTTATGATATGTTAATAGCTATGGATTGGTTAGAACAACATAGGGTAGTCCTGAACTATTTTGATAAAACATTTACTTGCGTAAGTAACGATGGAGAACTAATAACTGTAAAAGGAATCCCTAGGAAAACAGCTGTAAGATAGATTTCTGCTTTGCAGCTTAATAGAGTTGTTTGGAAGGGCTATAAAGCCTTTGCTGTAACAATAATTAATGAAGAAAATATTAGTAACAAGGATAAATTAAAAATGCAAGATATTCTAATCCTAAGGGAGTATTCGGATGTATTTCTAGAAGAAGTTCTGGGACTGCCTCCGAAGTGGGAGTTAGACTTTACTATTGAACTGGTACCTGGTACAGTGCCCAGCTCAAAAGCCCCTTACCAGATGAATATACTGGAATTAAATGAACTAAAGTCGCAGTTAAAAGAACTCATTGATAATATTTATATTAGACCCAGTGTGTCTCCCTGGGGAGCACTTATTATTTTTGTTAAGAAGAAGAACGGAACTCTAAGACTATGTATAGATTACCGTCAACTAAATAAAATGACTATCAAAAACCGATATTCGTTACCCCACATAGATGATCTGTTTGATCAGCTACGTGGAGCAACGGTATTCTCGAAGATTGATTTACAATCTAGTTACCACCAGGTCCGAATCAAAGATGAAGACATATTTAAAACAACTTTTAGGACTCGGTATGGTCATTACGAGTTTATTGTTATGCCATTTGTGCTTACTCATGCCCCAACTATTTTTATGTGTCTCATGAATAATGTAATGCATAAATACCTTGATAAGTTTGTGGTCGTATTTATTGACGACATCTTAATTTACTCAAAGTGTGAAGAAAAACATAAGGAACATTTAAAAATTGTCTTACAAGAGTTACAAGAACATCAACTCTATGCAAAATTTAGTAAATGTGATTTATTTAGGGATAAAATATAGTATTTGGGTCATGTAGTGACTAAAGAAGAAATTTTCGTTGGCCTTGAACAGATAAAGGCAATCAAAGAATGGCCAGTCCCAAAGGACGTAACTGACGTACGATCATTCGTGGGGATTATTGGCTATTATCGAAGGGTTTTCAAGAATTGCAAATCCCATAACTTCTTTACAGAAGAAAGGGAAGAAATTCAAGTGGAGTCAAAAGTGTGAAGATGGTTTTAAAAAGTTAGAAACATTATTAACTACCGTACCAATCTTAAGAATTGTTGACCCTAATAAATATTTTATAGTATGTACTGATGCATGCAATGATAGTTTAGGTGGAGTTTTAACTCAGGAAGGACACGTCATTGCTTATGAGTCTAGGAAGCTGAAGATTCATCGAAAAAATTATGCAACCTATGACTTAGAATTGGTTGTTGTCATACATGCCTTAAAAATGTGGCATCATCATTTAATCGAAAGGAAGTTTATATTAATGACAGATAATAAAGGGTTAAAATATTTGTTGGATCAACCTAACTTAAATGCTAGGCAAGCTAGATGGCTAGCTTTCCTTAGCGAATACGATTTTGAAATCCAACATATTAAAGGAAAAGAAAATAATGTTAATGATGCATTAAGCGGAAATGCAAAACTGAATTTTAAAGCAGCAATCAGCACCTATAAAACAAATTTAGAAGAACAGCTAGAAGAAGGAATAGTACAAGATGAAAATTATCGAAAATTACAAGCAAAGGCAAGAGAAAATTTAATGGAAAGTTAAGTACAGGGTATAGTTTGAACGAAAAAGGATTATTATTATATAAAGATAGACTATACGTACCTAATGTACCTAAGATTAAGTTGCTGATTTTAAACGAAATTCATAAAACTCCTTATTCAGGGCATCCAGGTTATCAGAAAACTATAACTATGCTAAGAAAGGATTATTTTTGGCCAAATATGAAAAATGAATTGGCAGAATACATTGCTAAGTGCTTTGAATGTCAGCAAGTAAAAACTGAACATCAGCATTCAGCTGGGTTACTACAGCCATTACCTATTCCTAGCTGGAAGTGGGAGATAATTAGCCTTGATTTTATCACAGGACTACCTAGAAATCAAAACTTAAATGACTCAATAATGGTAGTTGTTGATAAGTTAAGCAATGCAACTCATTTTATACCTGTAAAAACTACTTATAAAGCTGTAAATATTGCTGATAATTTCTTAAAACAATTTTTTCGGTTACATGGAATACCGAAAGTAATAATTTCAGACAGAGACCCTAAGTTACGAGCAACTTTTTGAAGTCCTTGTTTAAAGGATTAAATACTACATTAAACTTTAGTACCTCTTTCCATCCTCAAACAGACGGACAAACTGAAAGAGTAAATCAGGTATTGGAGGATCTGCTCAAAATGTATGTAAAAAAACAGTCAGGTAAATGGGAAGATTACTTACACCTGGTATAATTTGCTTACAATAATCACTATCAAGCCTCAGCAAGATATAGTCCTTTTGAAATTTTGTATGGCAGGAAGTGCAATACCCCCATCTCATGGAGTAAGCCAGTTGACAGTCTAGTATTAGGACCTGAATTATTAAAAGAGATGGAGTTAATTGTAAAATAGGTACAAGGTAACTTGAAAGTTGCGCAAGATCGACAGAAAAGTCAAGCAGATCTTAAACGAACTCCAAAGGAGTTCCAGGTAGGTGAACATGTCTTTATTAAGGTGAGACCTAAAAAGAGTTCTCTGAGGTTAGGTAGTTGTGCTAAGTTAGCACCTCAATATTGCGGACCTTTTGAAATATTGTCCAGGATAGGACAAGTAGCATACCAGTTAGCTTTACCGCCAAACTTAAAGGTTCACAATGTTTTTCATATTTATGTATTAAAAAGATATATACATGATGCTACTCATGTTAATAACTGGAATAATGTGCAAGTGGAACCTGAAGGAGATTTTCTAGTGGAACCGGATTATATCATCGAAAAGAGGGAGATTTCACTTCGAAATTGCACCATTGGTCAGGTGAAGGTGCAATGAAAGCACCTTAGTCCAGAAGAAGCCACCTGGAAATTGGAAAGTCATATGCAGGATGCATATCCAATTCTATTTCAGGGCAATTACGAGGACGATGTTATAAATTAAGGGGGTGTGTATGTCACATGCCCCAATTTGCAAAACAATTTTATGTTTTTGAGAAACATTATGTTATATTTTATGTTAAAGATTGTAATTAATGACCAAGTGGGGTCAACAATAATTTAATGTATTGCATAATATTTTATTAGTAAATAAATAAAAGATGAGACAACAGCTTAGGGAAGTTGTTAAATGAGTGTTTATTGGTCACTTGGTAGAGGAGACTGGGTTGAGAGTAGATTGACAAGTGGCAACATCCTCAAACTACTTCTAGCTATTGCAGGTGGCAACTTCCCTATTTTTGTGGTGATGATTCCCCAAGAAAGTGGAATAGGAGCAAGTGGCTCATTAAGTAAAAACTGACCCAAAAGACCTAGGCATGCTAATAAAACTTCCCATTGAAGACAACTAAGGCTGCTCATTCTGGATTTGTGATCATTCTGAGTGAATGAAGTGCACATGTGAATTCGATGGAGGGGACTAGCTGAAGTAAGTTTGAGGGGATAAGTGTTGAAGACTGAACAAGTGCAACTATTCTAAGCTGAGTTCAAACTGCTGTAAGCAGAGTTGAGTTCCTGCTAAACACTCATTGTAGTTGCAGAGTAGCTTAAGACTACATCTCTCACACAGTACTCTACCAGGAGGACCAGGAGACAAGCTCGGGGGTCCTGAGAATTGCATTTTAGCTCTTCTCCAAGAGTTGGTTGGGAGGAACAACTTCCTTAAGCTGTTGTGACCTCATCTATATTACAGGTTCTACTTGTTTAAGTTCAGTTATTATTTTATTTACTGTATCAGAAAAGCTTATGAGTTTTTAATAATCAATTATATTTCTGTGGTAATACTATTAGGGATAAATAGAAAGATTACTTATGCTGTGAAAGTTAGTGCGTAGCTAGATTAGGGTAAAGTAATAAAGAAATTTCTAAGTTGAGTGATAGATAGGAAAAATAACCTAAACTCTATTTTTCCACACCTCTTGCAAGGCAGTACTCTGGTACAGTAGGTTTATTTAATTCAAATAAGTAGATTCAATGAATTATGAATGCAGATGCAAATGATTACTATCTACAGGATTCCATGTAAAATTATTTATAGTTCTTCAGCAGTGTGTAAACTTTTGCTTAATAGAATAAGGTAGAGAAACTAGTATAAATAATATACACTAGTATGTGTAATAGTTTATACAGTAAAAATATCAAACTTACGTACCATAAATCCAGTACGTAAACTTAAATCAATAATATAGGATCAATAATTATTTTAAACTAGATTAACTAATTAAAATAGTAATTTTAAATAAATAATTACCTAGTTAATTTATTTATAACAAAAGCATGTAAACTAGGTTTACTGAAAATAAAACCACTAACTCTATAAACCTTAGAAAAATTAGGGTTACGAAGATCTGTTCTTTCACACAAATTAAACTTAAGATTTATAATATTAAAAACCTAGCAGTGTTTTCCAGGAAATTTAAGAAAAGAAGAACATTTATTTAATAATATCATTCTCATTTCCATTTTCAAAAAAAATCATTACAGCATTATAAACTCTACTGCTATAAAATATTTCCTTACTAAAAATCTCCAAATCTTTTCCTTTAATAAGAAACACAAATTTCTTACATGTCCATTTAACTCTAACTATCAAGAAAAAGTAAATAACTATAAAAATAGTTAAAATAAACCAAATATACATAAATATAAACCAAACAGAGGAACTGTTAAATCAACATTAAGCTGTGAAAATCTTTTAAATAATAAAAACGAAACTACACAAACTAAGTCTTGGCTTGCAGCCTTTTATTTCTCAGTCAAAGCTTAAAAGCTTACATAAAAGTATCAATACTTAAACAGGGTTCTTAAAATCGAAACAACCATCTATGCAGCTACAGAATCTCTTTACCAAAGCTAGTAGTGTTGTAAAAACAACTCTTCACGTTTTCATTAAAAACCCTAAACAAAACCTCTTAAAAACGACCAAATGGCCTGACAATAAGAGTCACAGCTTAAGCCAGTTACAAACTTTACATTTATAAGTTCATCGTGACTAAAAGACGCCTAAAACTACTTCTTTAAGTCTCAACTGAGAGAGCCCGAGTTCACCCATTACAAACAACCATTAGGGTTTTTAAAACAGAAATTATAAAGAACAAACAGAGTAACCAAAGACCGGCCGAATCAACAACCACAATGCATGGCAGTGCCATAAAATCCACCTCACAACTATACAGGAGAAAACCCCAGGTGAAACCGAGGCTTATTGGTTTCAAAGCCTTCGTTGAAGCTCTATTGATAGAGTTAACAAACTTCGCGCCACCGTTGAAAGGCCTGCATAAAAACATTTGGAGACACAAATGATTAATATAGATATTTTTTTAATGTTCATAAAACGAAAAAAAAATGGTGTAAAAGATGAATACAAACCTTTATTTGATCTTACTAAAGAAAACAGTGAGCTGGGGAAGTTGTAATTTCTTTTCCTAGCCTCCCTCATGAGATTCATGAGTTGAATGAGAGCCCTGCCAACATGAAAGTGCAGTATGCAGTTTTCCAAGGTAAAATCGTAGGCCTCGGCAAGGTTAAAAGACCAAACCCTCGTGGAGGAAGCAACAGTAAAACAAGAACGCTACTCGCATAGTAAAAGCAAAGGTGAAGACAACCCGAACCCCAGTACTATCTTCACAGTTAACCTCCTCACGATGGCAGTAAAGTATTCTTACTCACCCTCCTGCTTTAGCTCATCCAGGCTCACAAAGGCCTGTGTGCATTGGAATGGATGTTTGACATCAAACATGGCGGTCACGAGCTCTCGGCTCGACCACTCTGCAACGCAGTCAAAACAAGCGCATTTTTAGGGTTTGAATCCAATTATATGGTATCTCAAGGTCAATGAAAACCCTAAGTTCCAATCACCAACCACGTGTCCAGCAAATATTTCGCAATTATGGGTATAGAGTTATAGTTGAAGTCTCAATCGCTAATCTACGCAAATCATTGAGTTTCAAGTCAAAACCATACAAAAATCATTGCATAGTAACAATATTTGTTCCTTGTTGTTGATGAAATTGTCATTGATGCCAACATGTGACTTGCAGTGGCCCCATAGGATATCCAACGATCAAGTGAAGAATGAGCTCATAGCTAAGGCCAGTGAACTGCGATTTCGGTGGCAGCAGTGGAAGAGGATGCCGAGGTCTGCTCATACTTCATGAAGGCTGTCAAGTTGGGTTCTTGAGGATAACAAAGTTTGTTTCAACCTCACAAAGGCTATCGAGGTTTGATTAGTGGGTACCCAGTTCAAATCCAATCTCATAGAAGGCTGTCGTGCTCTGTTCAAGCCCTAATAGGACTAATGTGGGGTTTACTAAGGTTGGCATGGACAGTTCCAGTCCTAGAAGAGGGCTGCCATGACTCAGACAAAACTACAGATGCAACGTTAACAAGAATTAAGACTGTTGGTTACTTATTGAAGGGTTGACATCATCTACAGCAGGTTCAAATTTACAGTGGGTTGCATTTAGGCTTCAAAGTATTCATCTCTGTTTCTCTTGGTCTGCCATAGCACTAAATAGGGAATCCTTGACAACATAAATTTATTTAAGCCCTGACAAGGGTTTCCTAGACACCAGATAAAGTCTCCGTGTAAAATGACGTGGAAGCCCTTCAAAGGTCGGCTCCATTTAATATTAAAAACATCAAATTTTTATGTGGTAAGTCGGCCCAAAATTAAAAATAAAAATATACTATGCAAAGTCGGCTCTGAATTTTTTTTTTTTTAAAAGGCAGGTCGGCCCAGTAAAATATGGTGTGAAATTTAGTATAAATAACCTCTCAAATCTTCACTTTTGATGTGGAAATTTCGGTGGAGCTCTGAGGAAATTCGCAGACCAGCAGGAGTAGGGAAATTTCGGGTGACAGGAGTCTGAAATTTTTTACAGGCATCCGAATTTTATAGTGGCAGCAGTCTGATAAAAAAAATTGACAGCCACAGTCTAGGGCATCCACATTTTACACTAGCAGTCAACAGAGCAGCAGGTCAATTTTTTTGTTGTGACAGTTCAATCTTGAACTGGTCTTTGGGGCTCGATTTTTACCACCAACAGATCCAACATTGAAGGAGTATTTACACACAAGCCAACGAAGATAAAATGTGAGCTCGTTGACTGTGATATAGACTGAGAAAATTCGCGGGAGTAGCAGAACATACATTTTTTTGTGGTCCTGATCCAATGATATCCAAAGATCAAGTGAAGAAAATAGAAGATCTGATTTTTGTGACTGTTCCAGGGTTTATTCAGTTGAAATAAGGTAACATCAAGAGTTTTGCTGCTAGGGTCTGTCCTCATTGAGCCGCTTCCATTGGTTAAGCCCTGTTAGGGCTATTGCTGCTAATGTTGTAGGCTGTCATGACCTCCTGCCAGCTGCCATGACCTGTGTAGAGTGCTGTGACTTTGCTGAGAGGGAACCGTGGTTTTGCTGACCCCTTGTGAGGGCACCCTGGGTTGGTGGTTGGCCATCTTCCTCAACCGTGTCTTGATTGTTGAATTTAATATCTGAACTTTGAGTTTTTTAAGCTGTGTGTGTCCTAAATTCCTTAATCGAACTGTATGTGCGTTCTCACCTTCACCGTGAGCTGTTTGAGGGCAGTTTCTTGAATCGTGGACTGTTAAAGAAATATTGCAGCCCATTAGTGGGCCTTTAGGACAGACCATTGTCTGTTTGTGATTGTTAGGTGAGGGCCACGTGCAACTGGATGATTTGAGAGATCAAACCATGAAGGCAGATTTCAGTGTTTTTTGCCATCGTTGAATGGGTTGCACAGAATGTTCTACAAAGATCAAGCAATTTTTGGGATTGAAAATTGCAACAGCAAAAATCCTGAGTTCTCATAGACCACAGTCCGAAAAAATTGAAGAAATATACAGTCTGATTTCTTACATTCAAGAGTTTGAATTCTCATGCTACAAACTAAGTTTAACGGTTATCTTTTACTATTATTGGATGGCTATACAGTTCTGGGTTCCATCAACAATGATAAAGTTGATTGTAATTGAAGTTTGATGACTAGCAGCAATCCAAGGTACTGGGATGAAATCTACATTTTTTAGTAAGACAAATGCAATATGTTGATGATGATACCCTATACACTATATGCACTGTAATGGTACTTCATATGATGACTGCCCTAGGGTAATGACTGGAATACACAGTCAAGACAGAGATGTACTTTCCATAAAGCACTTATAAAGTTACATATGATGAGCAGTGGTTTTGTGCAGTAAGCAGTGGTGTTGATTGATGAAGTGGCTAGATTACAGTTGTATCTTCAGCAGTTGATTGAAGCATCATAGCAACAGATTGATTAACCTTTGAAGACATCTATTGAATCTCTTATCTCTTGGATTACTACAGCAACAGATGGCTTGAACTTGACCTGAAGTCTTAGCTGACCTTGAAGCCATGAACAACAGTATGACAGAGTCATGTGCACAGAGAAATGAACATAGTGATGATGATGTGACCAAGTACAGAAGACATAACAAGTTGTATTGCAGAAGTTTGACCAGCAGACTATTACACCTACATCTATGAAGACCTTGATGATGATCAGAGAAGAGGATGAGCAGACCTATGACCAGCAGCAATGATGTGCAAGAATTGATGTTCCAGACCTTTCCTTGACAATGATGATGGTAACAATCTTCAGAAGTATCACCTAGAGTTCCAGCAGCGAGAAGAGGATGACTAGCAGTGAAGAATGATGATCAGAGAAGACAGTGAGCACTGTTGATGATGAGCAGATGAGCACGAGCAGAGACAGTTGATAGCTGATTAAAGATTGATGAGATGATGTGACAGTAAGATTTATTTGTAAAAGCAAGCTTGTCTTGTTTTTGAGGTTAGGATACCTCAAACCCTTCTTAGCAGGGTCTAAGAAAACCAGGCAGGGTCCTGGATGCAGAGTAGGTGCTCTTCATATCAGTAGGTGCTGATTTTACCTAACGGTTGTAGCCGAACCAAAACTAATACAAAAAGATTACAAAATTATATGGTGTTGTGTTCTTTTGAGATTTAAATGCTATGATATGTGAATGATGAAGTTTATGAAATGATTATGAGATTGGTAGAGTAATGGAATGACGAATTAGTAGCTAATTGTGATAAGCTAAGAAAAGTTTAAAATTGGCTTCACACTGATTCACCCCCCCCCCCTCTCAGTGTCTGCAATTGGTATCAGAGCAGGCCTTCGTCACGACCTTAGCAAGCTTGAAGGAGATCCTTAGACACAATGGAGGAAAAGAAAGAGTCATCAAGCAATGACGTGCCTGTACTTGATATTGTAGATTATTTCAGTTGGAGGAGCAAAATGAAGGCTTATCTGAAGAAGTTTGGTATTTGGGAAATTGTCATCAATCCACCTGCTCCATCAAACAAGAAAGGAAAACCAGCTGCACAGAAGGAAGCAAAGAAGGACAACACTACAGCCTTGAAGTTCCTCATGGATGGACTTCCCAGCTCAGTTAAGAAAAGTGTAGGAGAGTACACTTCGGCAAAAGAACTATGGTTCAAGCTGGAGAGTGAGTATCAGAAGGCAAGACCAAAACCTGAAAAGACAGATCATAAATCAGAAGACAAGCCCCCATAAGAGCTAAATCAAGAAGAAGATAAACAAGAAGAGGACTCTAGTAAAGGTATGGACTCTTGTGATTATAATGATAGCTTGTGTGATGAAATTGAGAAGGTTCTTGCAGAAGATGATGAAAGGCTATCAAAGACTGCACATCATATACATCTCACGCTGCTAAATATTTATCTTAGAGCCAATTGGTTCCTAAACACAGTAAATCTGAACCAGAGTGATCTCACGAAGTTCAAAAAGGAAATCTTGGAGTCCTTGAATGAATATCAGCAGAAGACCATGTCAATGAAAGTGTTGCTTCTAAAGCTCAAAGACAAGGACAAAGAATTGCGAAATCAAATGAAAGACAAGGATGCTGAAGTTGAACAATTAATGACTGAATTGATCAGTCAAAAGGAAAAATCCGAAAAGCCTGCTCAAGAGCTTGAAGAAACTAGAGAGGTCAATCATGATCTGAAAACTACGCTGGAGGAAGCCAAGAGGACAGAAGAAATCTTGAAGAGACAGCTAGAAGAAAAGGAGGAAACAATCCAAAAGCTGGAAATGGAGGTAGTTGGTCTCAGGAATAAAAGTAAGAAGAACAAAGCCTTGGTCAAGCTCCAGGACAGTTCAATTGTCCTAGATAAGATCTTAGATTGCCAAAGATCTCCACTCGACAAAACTAGTCTTGGTTACAAGAAGAACAAAGAAAAATTTGAAGATGACACTTTGTCTCCGAAGACTCCAGAAGCAGGTCCATCAACGTCCAAAGCTACTCCCCAGGCACCTGCACATGACAACAAGGATTTTGGAAGTTCAAAGATGAAACAAGGAGTTAGGTCAGTTCATCAAAGCAACTTCATAAAGGAAACAACTACAAGACGCAGGTATGAAAGTGGCTTCAATGGTTATTGTTATTTTTGTTCTAACTTTGGTCATAAGGCTATGGATTATAGGATTTATGGAAGAAGAAGGGCTGGAAGCCCCAATGTCTCAGTTAGATGTTGGACATGCAATCAAGTCGGACATGTTGCTGCCACATGTCACACATTGAGATGCTACACCTGCAGTGGGTTTGGACACAAAGCCCATAAATGAGCGAATCAAAGAAGTCAAGCAAGAAGGAGAACTCTATACACATCAGCAAGAAGATTTGAAGATCAGAAGACAAATGTCTACAGTCAAGGACACTCTCAAGCATGGAGAAATGAAGTTGATCAAAGAAGTGTTGGAAGCTCCAACAACTCAGTTAGATGTTGGTCATGCAACAATGTTGGTCGCATTGCTGCATATTGTCGTACAATGAGGTGTTATAGCTACAGTGGCCTTGGGCACAAAGCTCAAGATTGTTGGAGTACACGAAAACAATCCTCGAGAAGTTACCTAGACAACTCATCAAGGAAAGCCAATACAAATGAAGGAACAAATGCTCAAAGGACAGATGCTAAGAAGCAAGTATGGATGAGCAAGACAGAGCACTTGCAGATAGGAGAAGTTGATCAGAGCAGGGAGGATGGCTGCCATACGGCAAGCCAAGTGTAAGGTCTCTCAAAGACCTTAACACACCCTGAGTTCATGAGGCTGGAGAATGAAATCAAAGGAGAAAGGATGGTTACTCGAGGTATACAGTCAGGTCCTAGGATCGTGCATATTGACAGGGGGAGCAAATTCCAGTGAGCAGTGATCAGAGATTTCAGACGCAGGTATGTGCACACCCTTTGCCATTGATGCCAAAGGGGGAGAAATGAAGACAAAGGGAGAGATGAAGACAAAAGGGGAGCATGTTGGATTTAGAGACGTCTAATTACAATAATTAAGTTGGACATACGTGCATTATGATTATGATATCAAATACTGTCGCAAGGTTACATTTATGTAATGATTAAAATATGCCAAACAATGTGATTAATTAAGTCATGGCATTATACGCATTTAAATAAGGATTTGGATACAAATACATATAGAATAATGTTAATCAATTATAATTGTTAATGGACCGATTATAGTTGATTAAAATAATAGCAGTAATAAATTTGAGCTAAATAAGGAAATCAGAATTTATTCTGATTTATTTCAGTTTTTTCTGAAGTTTCCCGATTTCAAGATTTTTATAAAAATCGGAAATTTCAGATTTCTTTTCAGACTTGTTTCCCAAGTATTAGCTAAATTTCAGCTGCCCTAGGATTAGAATTTTTTCTTTGGCACTGCTATAAAAGGGCTGAGTCTCCAAGGCTTGCAATTGTCCAGAAAAATTGTCTGCTCCATTTGAAGACAGGATACTCTCCGGAGAAAAGGATTGCAAGTTCTTGGAAGGATTCGAGAGCCAACAACTCAAGTCAAGACCAGGAGCGTATCAACCCAGAGCCTTGGAAGCTGTCTGCGGCCTTTGAAGATGGAAAGTAAGTTCCGCTGTGCATTAAGTTTAATTTCTTGCATAGGAGTAGATCTTGGTTATACCCACAAGTAAAGCCATCAATTGGTATCAGAGCCTCCCTTATGTGAGAATTGCAGTTTGAAATCCAAGTCTCCATGGCTGAAATTGCTGCGTGTGATCCCCTGAGTATGAGATGTGTTTTCTATGAAATGCTGTGTGTGGAAACGATTATGAAGTATTGATTTTTTAATTCTTTTGTAATCTTTGTTTGGTGCTTGATTTTGAGATCTGGGGAATTAATTTTATTCTCTTATAATCGCTGATGGAAAGAGGGATGTACACCACGATCTCAAATTGGGTGGATGCAACGTTGCCTGGTTTAAATGAGTTTTATTGTGGGCACGATTCAGATCTGGAAACCCATGTTTATGCCTTGTTTTTAAGTGCCACAAAATCAGATCGGGCAGCCTACGTTTATGTTTTTCTGATATGAGTTTTACTGTGCCACGAAATCGGATCTGGTAACCCGTGTTTATGCCTTGCTTGAATTTAATCTTTATAAGTGCCAGGATTCGAATCCAGTGGTCACAGGACAGCTGGGTTTACGCCTTGCTGGAAGTTTATCTTTATAAATGCTTTGATTCAACTCTAGTGGTCGCATGACAGTTGGTGTTTATCATTGGCTTAAAGTTATTATTTTTTTTAAGTGCCACGATTCAGATCTTGTGGTCACACAATAGCTAGTGTTTTTCCTTTGTTTGAAATTTAACTTTTATACATGCCACGATTTCAATCTGCTGGTTGAAAGATAGTTTGGAATTTGTTCTTGGCAACCCTATTTTCTAAATTATGCCCATGAATCGATCTCGCGATAGCTTGGTTCTTGTACTTGTCATGATTTAGAAGGAAATTGATCCAGGGTATAAGCTATGGCTGAATATTGTGCATTTTTTTTAAACTCTGTCTTTTATGCCGCAAACTTCAGAAAAGGAAATCGCTCGGGTGATTAAATGATGGCTGGGAATTGTTCGTATTTTCTTTATCTTTGCGATTTTGTTTTCCCCTTATGCCTGTTAATGATCTGAAGCTAAATTGC
>LPNX010318669.1:351708-416941 GCA_001517045.1 Pseudotsuga menziesii | reverse complement strand
AGTTCCGCTGTGCATTAAGCTTGATTTCTAAGTTCCGCTGTGCATTAAGTTTAATTTCTTGCATAGGAGTAGATCTTGGTTATACCCACAAGTAAAGCCATCAGAGCATGCTCATAGGGGGAGCATGAGTTGTTGTCATCAACGACAAAGGGGGAGATTGTTGATGAAATTGTCATTGATGCCAACACGTGACTTGCAGTGGCCCCATAGGATATCCAACGATCAAGTGAAGAATGAGCTCGTAGCTAAGGCCAGTGGACTGCGATTTCGGTGGCAGCAATGGAAGAGGATGCCGAGGTCTGCGCATACTTCATGAAGGCTGTCAAGCTCTGTTCTTGAGGCTAACAAAGTTTGTTTCAACCTCACAAAGGCTATCGAGGTCTGATTAGTGGGCACCCAGTTCAGATCCAATCTCATAGAAGGTTGTCCTGCTCTGTTCAAGCCCTAATAGGACTAATGTGGGGTTTACTAAGGTTGGCATGGACAGTTCCAGTCCTAGAAGAGGGCTGCCATGATTCAGACAAAACTGGAGATGCAACGTTAACAAGAATTAAGACTGTTGGTTACTTAATGAAGGGCTGACATCATCTACAGCAGTTTCAAATTTACAGTGGGTTGCATTTAGGCTTCAAAGTATTCATCTCTGTTTCTCTTGCTCTGCCATAGCCCTAAATAGGGCTTCCTTGACAACATAAATTTATTTAAGCCCTAACAAGGGTTTCCTAGACACCAAATAAAGTCTCCGTGTAAAATGACGTGGAAGCCCTTCAAAGGTCGGCTCCATTTAATATTAAAAACATCAAATTTTTATGTGGTAAGTTGGCCCAAAATTAAAAATAAAAATATACTTTGCAAAGTCGGCTCCGAAAAAAAAATTAAAAAAAAAGGCAGGTCGGCCCAGTAAAATATGGTGGAGCAGGGAAATTTCGGGTGACAGCAGTCTGAAATTTTTGACAGGCATCCGAATTTTACAATGGCAGCAGTCTGATAAAAAAAATTGACATCCACAGTCTAGGGCATCCGCATTTTACACCAGCAGTCAACAGAGCAACAGGTCAATTTTTTTGTTGTGATAGTTCAATCTTGAACTGGTCTTTGGGGCTCGATTTTTACCACCAGCAGATCCAACGTTGAAGGAGTATTTACAAACAAGCCAACGAAGATAAAATGTGAGCTCGTTGACTGTGATATAGACTGAGAAAATTCGTGGGAGCAACAGAACATAAATTTTTTTGTGGTCCTGATCCAATGATATCCAAAGATAAGGTGAAGAAAATAGAAGATCTGATTTTTGTGACTGTTCTAGGGTTTATTCAGTTGACAGAAGGTAACGTCAAGGGTTTTGCTGCTAGGTTCTGTCCTCATTGAGCCACTTCCATTGGTTAAGCCCTGTTAGGGCTATTGCTGCTAATGCTGTAGGCTGTCGTGACCTCCTGCCAACTGCCAAGACCTGTGTAGAGTGCCGTGACTTTGTTAAGAGGGAACCGTGGTTTTGTTGAGCCCTTGTGAGGGCACCCTGGGCTGGTGGTTGGCCATCTTCCTCAACCGTGTCTTGATTGCTGAATTTAATATCTGAACTTTGAATTGGTTGAGCTGTGTGTGTCCTAAATTCCTTAATCGAACTGTCTGTGCATTCTCACCTTCACTGTGAGCTGTTTGAGGGCAGTTTCTTGAATCGTGGACTGTTAAAGAAATATTGCAGCCCATTAGTGGGCCTTTAGGACCTACCACTGTCTATTTGTGATTGTTAGGTGAGGGCCACGTGCAACTAGATGATTTGAGAAATCAAATCATGAAGGCAGATTTTAGTGTTTTTTGCCATCGTTGAATGGGTTGCAGCAGAACGTTCTACAAAGATCAAGCAATTTTTGGGATTGAAAATTGTAGCAACAAAAATCCTGAGTTCCCACAGACCATAGTCCGAAAAAATTGCAAAAATATACAGTCTGATTTCTTACAGTCAAGAGTTTGAATTCTCATGCTACAAACTGAGTTTAACGGTTATCTTTTACTATTATTGGATGGTTATACAGTTCTGGGTTCCATCAACAATGATAAAGTTGATTGTAATTGAAGTTTGATGACTTGCAGCAATCCAAGGTACTGGGATGAATCCAAGGTTTACAACAGTAACGTTCCTTGTGGGCAGCAGCTGATAAACACCCAGGGTACAGTTCACCATCTCTTAATGATGATGTAAAATCCATTTCTGGCATGTACAATAGCTTAATTTATCTCAGCATAGTATGAAGGTATATTATGTAGTGAACTGTGTTGATATGAGATGGTGACACATGTATGTGATACAAAGATGATGATGATGAGGTTGATGGTATTTGCCAGATATGAATCTTGATTGAATAGCAGAGACATCTCCATGTTCTATGACATGATAACTTCTTTGAACACCTACAGACAGTTCTGAAAATGGCAAGCAGTAGGGATATCCTTGAAATCTACAGTTTTGAGTAAGACAAATGCAATATGTTGATGATCTACCCTATACACTATATGCACTGTAATGGTACTTCATATGATGACTGCCCTAGGGTAATGACTGGAATACACAGTCAAGACAGATATGTACTTTCCATAAAGCACTTATAAAGTTACATATGATGAGCAGTGGTTTTGTGCAGTAAGCAGTGGTGTTGATTGATGAAGTGGCTAGATGACAGTTGTATCTTCAACAGTTGATTGAAGCATTATAGCAATAGATTGATTAACCTTTGAAGACATCTATTGAATCTCTTATCTCTTGGATTACTACAGCAGCAGATGGCTTGAACTTGACCTGAAGTCTTAGCTGACCTTGAAGCCATGAACATTAGTATGACAGAGTCATGTGCACAGAGAAATGAAGATAGTGATGATGATGTGACCAAGTACAAAAGACATAACAAGTTGTATTGCAGAAGTTTGACCAGCAGACTGTTACACCTACATCTATGAAGACCTTGATGATGATCAGAGAAGAGGATGAGCAGACCTATGACCAACAGCAATGATGTGCAAGAAATGATGTTCCAGACCTTTCCTTGACAATGATGATGGTGACAATCTTTAGAAGTATCACCTAGAGTTCCAGCAGTGAGAAGAGGATGACCAGCAATGAAGAATGATGATCAGAGAAGACAGTGAGCAGTGTTGATGATGAGCAGATGAGCATGAGAAGAGACAGTTGATAGTTGATTAAAGATTGATGAGATGATGTGACAGTAAGCTTTATTTGTAAAAGCAAGCTTGTCTTGTTTTTGAGGTTACGATACCTCAAACCCTTCTTAGCAGGGTCTAAGAAAACCAGGCAGGGTCCTGGATGCAGAGTAGGTGCTCTTGATATCGGTAGGTGCTGATTTTACCTAACGGTTGTAGCCGAACCAAAACTAATACAAAAAGATTACAAAATTATATGGTGTTGTGTTCTTTTGTGATTTAAATTGCTATGATATGTGAATGATGAAGTTTATGAAATGATTATGAGATTGGTAGAGTAATGGAATGATGAATTAGTAGCTAACTGTGATAAGCTATGAAAAGTTTAAAATTGGCTTCACACTGATTCACCCCCCCCTCTCAGTGTCTGCAAATGGTATCAGAGCAGGCCTTCGTCACGAGCCTAGCAAGCTTGAAGGAGATCCTTAGACACAATGGAGGAAAAGAAAGAGTCATCAAGCAATGACGTGCCTGTACTTGATATTGCAAATTATTTCAGTTGGAGGAGCAAAATGAAGGCTTATATGAAGAAGTTTGGTATTTGGGAAATTGTCATCAATCCACCCGCTCCATCAAACAAGAAAGGAAAACCAGCTGCATAGAAGGAAGCAAAGAAGGACAACACTACAGCCTTGAAGTTCCTCATGGATGGACTTCCCAACTCAGTTAAGGAAAGTGTAGGAGAGTACAGTTCGGCAAAAGAAGTATTGTTCAAGCTGGAGAGTGAGTATCAGAAGGCAAGACCAAAACCCGAAAAGACAGATCAGAAATCAGAAGACAAGCCCCCAGAAGAGCTAAATCAAGAAGAAGATAAACAAGAAGAGGACTCTAGTAAAGGTATGGACTCTTGTGATTATAATGATAGCTTGTGTGATGAAATTGAGAAGGCTCTTGCAGAAGATGATGAAAGGCTATGAAAGACTACACATCAGATACATCTCACGCTGCTAAATATTGATCTTAGAGCCAATTGGTTCCTAAACACAGTAAATCTGAACCAGAGTGATTTCACGAAGTTCAAAAAGGAAATCTTGGACTCCTTGAATGAATATCAGCAAAAGACCATGTTAATGAGAGTGTTGCTTCTAAAGCTCAAAGACAAGGACAAAGAATTGTGAAATCAAATGAAAGACAAGGATGCTGAAGTTGAACAATTAATGACTGAATTGATCAATCAAAAGGAAAAATCAGAAAAGCCTGCTCAAGAGCTTGAAGAAACTAGAGAGGTCAATCATGATCTGAAAACTCAGCTGGAGGAAGCCAAGAGGACAGAAGAAATCTTGAAGAGACAGCTAGAAGAAAAGGAGGAAACAGTCCAGAAGCTGGAAATGGAGGTAGTTGGTCTCAGGAAGAAAAGTAAGAAGAACAAAGCCTTGGTCAAGCTCCAGGACAGTTCAATTGTCCGAGATAAGATCTTAGATTGCCAAAGATCTCCACTCGAAAAAAATGGTCTTGGTTACAAGAAGAACAAAGAAAATTTTGAAGATGACACTTGGTCTCCGAAGACTCCAGAAGCAGGTCCATCAACGTCCAAAGCTACTCCCCAGGCACCTACACATGACAACAAGGATTTTGGAAGTTCAAATATGAAACAAGGAGTTAGGTCGGTTCATCAAAGCAACTTCATAAAGGAAACAACTACAAGACCCAGGTATGAAAGTGGCTTCAATGGTTATTGTTATTTTTGTTCTATCTTTGGTCATAAGGCTATGGATTGTAGG
Organism: Pseudotsuga menziesii; assembly: GCA_001517045.1. Taxonomy (NCBI): domain Eukaryota; kingdom Viridiplantae; phylum Streptophyta; class Pinopsida; order Pinales; family Pinaceae; genus Pseudotsuga; species Pseudotsuga menziesii. The sequence continues at coordinate 412,007 of LPNX010318669.1, read as the reverse complement.
ATCTATGGAAGAAGAAGGGCTGGAAGCCCCAATGTCTCAGTTAGATGTTGGACATGCAATCAAGTCGGACATGTTGCTACCACATGTCATACATTGAGATGCTACACCTGCAGTGGGTTTGGACACAAAGCCCATAAATGTGCCAGTCAAAGAAGTCAAGCAAGAAGGAGAACTCCATACACATCAGCAAGAAGATTTGAAGATCAGAAGACAAATGTCTACAGTCAAGGACACTCTCAAGCATGGAGAAATGAAGTTGATCAAAGAAGTGTTGGAATATCCAACAGCTCAGTTAGATGTTGGTCATGCAACAATGTTGGTCGCATTGTTGCATATTGTCGTACAATGAGGTGTTATAGCTACAGTGGCCTTGGGCACAAAGCTCAAGATTGTTGGAGTACACGAAAAAAATCCTTGAGAAGTTACCTAGACAACTCATCAAGGAAAGCCAGTACAAATGAAGGAACAAATGCTAAGAAGCAAGTATGGATGAGGAAGACAGAGCAGTTACAGATAGGAGAAGCTGATCAGAGCAGGGAGGATGGCTGCCATACGACAAGCCAAGTGTAAGGTCTCTCAAAGACCTTAACACACCCTGAGTTCATGAGGCTGGAGAATGAACTCAAAGGAGAAAGGATGATTACTCCAGGTATACAGTCAGGTCCTAGGATCGTGCATATTGACAAGGGGAGCAAATTCCAGTGAGTAGTGATTAGAGATTTCAGACACAGGTATTTGCACACCCTTTGCCATTGATGCCAAAGGGGGAGAAATGAAGACAAAGGGAGAGATGAAGACAAAAGGGGAGCATGCTCATAGGGGGAGCATGAGTTGTTGTCCTCAATGACAAAGGGGAAGATTGTTGATGAAATTGTCATTGATGCCAACATGTGACTTGCAGTGGCCCCATAGGATATCCAACGATCAAGTGAAGAATGAGCTCGTAGCTAAGGCCAGTGGACTGCGATTTTGGTGGCAACAGTGGAAGAGGATGCCGAGGTCTGCTCATACTTCATGAAGGCTGTCAAGCTCTGTTCTTGAGGCTAACAAAGTTTGTTTCAACCTCACAAAGGCTATCGAGGTCTGATTAGTGGGCACCCAGTTCAGATCCAATCTCATAGAACGCTGTCATGCTCTGTTCAAGCCCTAATAGGACTAATGTGGGGTTTACTAAGGTTGGCATGGACAGTTCCAGTCCTAGAAGAGGGCTGCCATGACTTAGACAAAACTGCAGATGCAACGTTAACAAGAATTAAGACTGTTGGTTACTTACTGAAGGGCTGACATCATCTACAGCAGGTTCAAATTTACAGTGGGTTGCATTTATGCTTCAAAGTATTCATCTCTGTTTCTCTTGGTTCTCCATAGCCCTAAATAGGGCTTCCTTGACAACATAAATTTGTTTAAGCCCTGACAACGGTTTCCTAGACACCAGATAAAGTCTCCGTGTAAAATGACGTGGAAGCCCTTCAAAGGTCGGCTCCATTTAATATTAAAAACATGAAAATCTTATGTGGTAAGTCGGCCCAAAATTAAAAATAAAAATATACTTTGCAAAGTCGGCTCCGAAAAAAAAAAAGGCAGGCCGGCCCAGTATAATATGGTGTGAAATTTAGTATAAATAACCTCTCAAATCTTCACTTTTTGATGTGGAAATTTTGGTGGAGCTCTGAGGAAATTCGCAGACCGGCAGGAGCAGGGAAATTTCGGATGACAGCAGTCTGAAATTTTTGACAGGCATCTGAATTTTACAGTGGCAGCAGTCTGATAAAAAAAATTCACAGCCACAGTCTAGGGCATCCGCATTTTACACCAGCAGTCAATAGAGCAGCAGGTCAATTTTTTTGTTGTGACAGTTCAATCTTGAACTGGTCTTTGGGGCTCGATATTTACCACCAGCAGATCCAACGTTGAAGGAGTATTTACACACAAGCCAACGAAGATAAAATGTGAGCTCGTTGACTGTGATATAGACTTAGAGAATTCGTGGGAGCAGCAGAACATAAAAAAAAAATTGTGGTCCTGATCCAATGATATCCAAAGATCAAGTGAAGAAAATAGAAGATCTAATTTTTATGACTGTTCCAGGGTTTATTCAGTTGACAGAAGGTAACGTCAAGGGTTTTGCTGCTAGGGTTTGTCCTCATTGAGCCACTTCCATTGGTTAAGCCCTATTAGGGCTATTGCTGCTACTGCTGTAGGCTGTCGTGACCTCCCACGAGCTGCCATGACCTGTGTAGAGTGCCGTGACTTTGCTGAGCCCTTGTGAGGGCACCCTGGGCTGGTGTTTGGCCATCTTCCTCAACTGTGTCTTGATTGCTGAATTTAATATCTAAACTTTGAATTGTTTGAGATGTGTGTGTCCTAAATTCCTTAATCGAACTGTCTGTGCGTTCTCACCTTCGCCGTGAGCTGTTTGAGGGCAGTTTCTTGAATCGTGGACTGTTAAAGAAATATTGCAGCCCATTAGTGGGCCTTTAGGACAGACCATTGTCTATTTGTGATTGTTAGGTGAGGGCCACGTGCAACTGGATGATTTGAGAGATCAAATCATGAAGGCAGATTTCAGTGTTTTTTGCCATCGTTGAATGGGTTGCAGCAGAACGATCTACAAAGATCAAGTAATTTTTGGGATTGAAAATTGGAGCAGCAAAAATCCTGAGTTCCCACAGACCACAGTCCGAAAAAATTGCAGAAATATACAGTCTGATTTCTTACATTCAAGAGTTTGAATTCTCATGCTACAAACTGAGTTTAACGGTTATCTTTTACTATTATTGGATGGCTATACAGTTCCGGGTTCCATCAACAATGATAAAGTTGATTATAATTGAAGTTTGATGACTTGCAGCAATCCAAGGTACTGGGATGAATCCAAGGTTTACAAGAGTAACGTTCCTTGTGGGCAGCAGTTGATAAAGACCCAGGGTACAGTTCACCATCTCTTAATGATGATGTAAAATCCATTTCTGGCATGTACAATAGCTTAATTTATCTCAGCATAGTATGAAGGTATATTATGTAGTGAAGTGTGTTGATATGAGATGGTGACACATGTATGTGATACAAAGATGATGATGATGAGGTTGATGGTATTTGCCAGATATGAATCTTGATTGAATAACAGAGACATCTCCATGTTCTATGACATGATAACTTCTCTGAACACCTACAGACAGTTCTGAAAATGGCAAGTTGTAGGGATATCCTTGAAATCTACAGTTTTGAGTAAGACAAATGCAATATGTTGATGATGCTACCCTATACACTATATGCACTGTAATGGTACTTCATATGATGACTGCCCTAGGGTAATGACTGGAATACACAGTCAAGACAGAGATGTACTTTCCATAAAGCACTTATCAAGTTACATATGATGAGCAGTGGTTTTGTGCAGTAAGCAGTGGTGTTGATTGATGAAGTGGCTAGATGACAGTTGTATATTCAGCAGTTGATTGAAGCATTATAGCAACATATTGATTAACCTTTGAAGACATCTATTGAATCTCTTATCTCTTGGATTACTACAACAGCAGGTGGCTTGAACTTGACCTGAAGTCTCAGCTGACCTTGAAGCCATGAACAACAGTATGACAGAGTCATGTGCACAGAGAAATGAAGATAGTGATGATGATGTGACCTAGTACAGAAGACATAACAAGTTGTATTGCAGAAGTTTGACCAGCAGACTGTTACACCTACATCTATGAAGACCTTGATGATGATCAGAGAATAGGATGAGCAGACCTATGACCAGCAGCAATGATGTGCAAGAATTGATGTTCCAGACCTTTCCTTGACAATAATGATGGTGACAATCTTCAGAAGTATCACCTAGAGTTCCAGCAGCGAGAAGAGGATGACCAGCAGTGAAGAATGATGATCAGAGAAGACAGTGAGCAGTGTTGATGATGAGTAGATGAGCATGAGCAGAGACAGTTGATAGCTGATTAAAGATTGATGAGATGATGTGACACTAATCTTTATTTGTAAAAGCAAGCTTGTCTTGTTTTTGAGGTTAGGATACCTCAAACCCTTCTTAGTAGGGTCATAGAAAATGAGGCAGGGTCCTGGATGCAGAGTAGGTGCTCTTCATATCAGTAGGTGTTGATTTTACCTAACGGTTGTAGCCGAACCAAAACTAATACAAAAAGATTACAAAATTATATGGTGTTGTGTTCTTTTGTGATTTAAATGCTATGATATGTGAATGATGAAGTTTATGAAATGATTATGAGATTGGTAGAGTAATGGAATGATGAATTAGTAGCTAACTGTGATAAGCTAAGAAAAGTTTAAAATGGGCTTCACAATGATTCACCCCCCACTCTCAGTGTCTACAATTGGTATCAGATCAAGCCTTCATCACGAGCCAAGCAAGCTTGAAGGAGATCCTTAGACACAATGGAGAAAAAGAAAGAGTCATCAAGCAATGACGTGCCTGTACTTGATATTACAGATTATTTCAGTTGGAGGAGCAAAATGAAGGCTTATCTGAAGAAGTTTGGTATTTGGGAAATTGTCATCAATCCACCCGCTCCATCAAACAAGAAAGGAAAACCAGCTGCACAGAAGGAAGCAAAGAAGGACAGCACTACAGCCTTGAAGTTCCTCATGGATGGACTTCCCAGCTCAGTTAAGGAAAGTGTAGGAGAGTACACTCTGGCAAAAGAACTATGGTTCAAGCTGGAGAGTGAGTATCAGAAGGCAAGACCAAAACCCGAAAAGACAGATCAGAAATCAGAAGAAAAGCCCCCAGAAAAGCTAAATCAAGAAGAAGATAAACAAGAAGAGGACTCTAGTAAAGGTATGGACTCTTGTGATTATAATGATAGCTTGTGTGATGAAATTGAGAAGGTTCTGGCAGAAGATGATGAAAGGCTATCAAATACTGCACATCATATACATCTCACGCTGCTAAATATTGATCTTAGAGCCAATTGGTTCCTAAACACAGTAAATCTGAACCAGAGTGATTTCACGAAGGTCAAAAAGGAAATCTTCGACTCCTTGAATGAATATCAGCAGAAGACCATGTCAATGAATGTGTTGCTTCTAAAGCTCAAATACAAGGACAAAGAATTGCGAAATCAAATGAAAGACAAGGATGCTGAAGTTGAACAATTAATGACTGAATTGATCAGTCAAAAGGAAAAATCAGAAAAGCCTGCTCAAGAGCTTGAAGAAACTAGAGAGGTCAATCATGATCTGAAAACTCGGCTGGAGGAAGCCAAGAGGACAGAAGAAATCTTGAAGAGACAGCTAGAAGAAAAGGAGGAAACAGTCCAGAAGCTGGAAATGATGGTAGTTGGTCTCAGGAAGAAAAGTAAGAAGAACAAAGCCTTGGTCAAGCTCCAGGACAGTTCAATTGTCCTAGATAAGATCTTAGATTGCCAAAGATCTCCACTCGACAAAACTGGTCTTAGTTACAAGAAGAACAAAGAAAAATTTGAAGATGACACTTGGTCTCCGAAGACTCCAGAAGCAGGTCCATCAACGTCCAAAGCTACTCCCCAGGCACTTGCACATGACAACAAGGATTTTGGAAGTTCAAAGATGAAACATGGAGTTAGGTCGTTTCATCAAAGCAACTTCATAACAGAAACAACTACAAGACCCAGGTATGAAAGTGGCTTCAATGGTTATTGTTATTTTTGTTCTAACTTTGGTCATAAGGCTATGGATTGTAGGATCTATTGAAGAAGAAGGGCTGGAAGCCCCAATGTCTCAGTTAGATGTTGGACATGCAATCAAGTCGGACATGTTGCTGCCACATGTCACACATTGAGATGCTACACCTGCAGTGGGTTTGGACACAAAGCCCTTAAATGTCCCAGTCAAAGAAACCAAGCAAGAAGGAGAACTCCATACACATCAGCAAGAAGATTTGAAGATCAGAAGACAAATGTCTACAGTCAAGGACACTCTCAAGCATGGAGAAATGAAGTTGATCAAAGAAGTGTTGGAAGCTCCAACAACTCAGTTAGATGTTGGTCATGCAACAATGTTGGTCGCATTGCTGCATATTGTCATACAATGAGGTGTTATAGCTACAGTGGCCTTGGGCACAAAGCTCAAGATTGTTGGAGTACACGAAAACAATCCTCGAGAAGTTACCTAGACAACTCATCAAGGAAAGCCAGTACAAATGAAGGAACAAATGCTCAAAGGACAGATGCTAAGAAGCAAGTATGGATGAGGAAGACAGAGTAGTTGCAGATAGGAGAAGCTGATCAGGGAAGGGAGGATGGCTGCCATACGGCAAGCCAAGTGTAAGGTCTCTCAAAGACATTAACACACCCTGAGTTCATGAGGCTGGAGAATGAACTCAAAGGAGAAAGGATGGTTACTCGAGGTATACAATCAGGTCCTAGGATCGTGCATATTAACATGGGGAGCAAATTCCAGTGAGCAGTGATCAAAGATTTCAGACACAGGTATGTGCACACCCTTTGCCATTGATGCCAAAGGGGGAGAAATGAAGACAAAGGGAGAGATGAAGACAAAAGGGGGGCATGCTCATAGGGGGGGCATGAGTTGTTGTCATTAATGACAAAGGGGGATATTGTTGATGAAATTGTCATTGATGCCAATATGTGACTTGCAGTGGCCCCATAGGATATCCAACGATCAAGTGAAGAATGAGCTCGTAGCTAAGGCCAGTGGACTACGATTTCGGTGGCAGCAGTGGAAGAGGATGTCGAGGTCTGCTCATACTTCATGAAGGCTATTAAGCTCTGTTCTTGAGGCTAACAAAGTTTGTTTTGCTGAGCCCTTGTGAGGGCACCCTGGGCTGGTGGTTGGCCATCTTCCTCAACCGTGTCTTGATTGCTGAATTTAATATCTGAAGTTTGAATTGGTTGAGATGTGTGTGTCCTAAATTCCTTAATCGAACTGTCTGTGCGTTCTCACCTTCACCGTGAGTTGTTTGAGGGCAGTTTCTTGAATCGTGGACTGTTAAAGAAATATTGCAGCCCATTAGTGGGCCTTTAGGACAGACCAATGTCTGTTTGTGATTGTTAGGTGAGGGCCACGTGCAACTGGATGATTTGAGAGATCAAATCATGAAGGCAGATTTCAGTGTTTTTTGCCATCGTCGAATGGGTTGCAGCAGAACGTTCTACAAAGATCAAGCAATTTTTGGGATTGAAAATTGCAGTAGCAAAAATCCTGAGTTCCCACAGACCACAGTCCGAAAAAATTGCAGAAATATACAGTCAAGAGTTTGAATTCTCATGCTACAAACTGAGTTTAATGGTTATCTTTTACTATTATTGGATGGCTATACAGTTCCGGGTTCCATCAACAATGATAAAGCTGATTGTAATTGAAGTTTGATGACTTGCAGCAATCCAAGGTACTGGGATGAATCCAAGGTTTACAAGAGTAACGTTCCTTGTGGGCAGCAGCTGATAAAGACCCAGGGTACAGTTCACCATCTCTTGATGATGATGTAAAATCCATTTCTGGCATCTACAATAACTTAATTTATCTCAGCATAGTATGAAGGTATATTATGTAGTGAACTTCGTTGATATGAGATGGTGAAACATGTATGTGATACAAAGATGACGATGATGAGGTTGATGGTATTTGCCAGATATGAATCTTGATTGAATAGTAGAGACATCTCCATGTTCTATAACATGATAACTTCTCTGAACACCTACAGACAGTTCTGAAAATGGCAAGCAGTAGGGATATCCTTGAAATCTACAGTTTTGAGTAAGACAAATGCAATATGTTGATGATGCTACCCTATACACTACATGCACTGTAATGGTACTTCATATGATGACTGCCCTAGGGTAATGACTGGAATACACAGTCAAGACAGAGATGTACTTTCCATAAAGCACTTATAAAGTTACATATGATGAGCAGTGGTTTTGTGCAGTAAGCAGTGGTGTTGATTGATGAAGTGGCTAGATGACAGCTGTATCTTCAGCAGTTGATTGAAGCATTATAGCAACAGATTGATTAACCTTTGAAGACATCTATTGAATCTCTTATCTCTTGGATTACTACAGCAACAGATGGCTTGAACTTGACCTGAAGTCTTAGCTGACCTTGAAGCCATGAACATTAGTATGACAGAGTCATGTGCACAGAGAAATGAAGATAGTGATGATGATGTGACCAAGTACAAAAGACATAACAAGTTGTATTGCAGAAGTTTGACCAGCAGACTGTTACACCTACATCTATGAAGACCTTGATGATGATCAGAGAAGAGGATGAGCAGACCTATGACCAGTAACAATGATGTGCAAGAATTGATGTTCCAGACCTTTCCTTGACAATGATGATGGTGACAATCTTCAGAAGTATCACCTAGAGTTCCAGCAGCGAGAAGAGGATGACCAGCAGTGAAGAATGATGATCAGAGAAGACAGTGAGCAGTGTTGACGATGAGCAGATGAGCATGAGCAAAGATAGTTGATAGCTGATTAAAGATTGATGAGATGATGTGATAGTAAGCTTTATTTGTAAAAGCAAGCTTGTCTTGTTTTTGAGGTTAGGATACCTCAAACCCTTCTTAGCGGGGTCTAAGAAAACCAGGCAGGGTCCTGGATGCAGAGTAGATGCTCTTCATATCCGTAGGTGTTGATTTACCTAACGGTTGTAGCCGAACCAAAACTAATATAAAAAAATTACAAAATTATATGGTGTTGTGTTCTTTTGTGATTTAAATGCTATGATATGTGAATGATGAAGTTTATGAAATGATTATGAGATTGGTAGAGTAATGGAATGATGAATTAGTAGCTAACTGTGATAAGCTAAGAAAAGTTTAAAATTGGCTTCACACTGACTCACCCCCCCCTCTTAGTGTCTACACTTGTTTCAATTCCTTTGTTTATAACCTTAAGATTTTAAAATTTGAAAAGTACTAATCTTACTAGAGACCTTAGAATAACAATATTCTATCTTTATTATTCTTAGTATTGTAGAATGTTTACATTTGATAATAGTAGGACAATAATGATGGAAGTAAATTAACCTTCCCTAGAAGTACACACCATGGATTTTTGTATTTTGGAAGGTGTTTATTTACAATAGGGTTTGTGAATAATTAACTATAGTCTTAGTATTTATTAGACTACCTCTATTTTTTTTAACACCTACTATTGATAATGATATTACATATGTTAAGGAAGATAAACCAGTTACATGAATATACTTATTCATAATAATCTAAAAGCTAGGATTAGTATAATAATACACTTGGAAATTTTCAATATAACCATTGCAATCAGAAGCTTATATATAACAACGTTTATATACTAGGGAACTAGGTCACAATACATGATTTAGAAGAATTACTAACTTTTAAGGTTTAAATTTTAGAAGGAACTCAAACAGTTATGTATAGTAACATTTTCCAATCATTAACGACAAATGTGAATTTATGGTTGCAAGTATGTCCATCATATCTTCACGTTCATAGACTTCTTAGATCACTATGGTTTAAATAATAGAAATAGAATTGTCCTAATTATACCATCCCAAATTGAAATATAAGTTTATAATTGAAATACAAGAAGGAAGAATTTATGGGATCAAGTAAAAAGGTGGTAAACTTAACCTGCTCATAACCCATCCTTTCACAGTATTGTTTTTACCATCATTTATGCAGTTTGATAACATTAGAAATACCAACAATGCCTTCTTCAGGGTCAAGCTACAAACAAGCATTTTTACTAGCATGTATCCTATGCTAGTTGAATATTATACTCGATCTGGATATTTTACTGGTAACAAATTGATTACCTATTTAGAACTTGTGAAAGAAGCATCATTCCACTGCATTAGCTGTAATCTAAGTAAGCCCTGATCTCATCTAAGATTCTTTCCTACTTGACAAAAGAAAGTAATAACACACTTAGTATCAGAGTAAGATGTAGTTCCCTTTCTTGTTTTCTAAAAACATAAACTGGTGTGTTTAACATTCCTAACATAGTACTTTGAGATAAACTAATAAGGTATATAGAACTAAAGAAATATAATACTCATTGTTAATTATTACTGTTTGAATAACCGCTAATAGTTATTGGTTCATTGGCAATGACATCCTTAAACATTTTATGTTACATGAAAATTTTTAAATTTTTAGGAGTTTTTTTGGTTATTACAATACAAGCAAATGGCAAGGAATGTGATTGCATAACCTCTCTTGTGCTCAAAAGGTGACATTTCCATTGAGGGATTTTTGAGATAAAATGCCCCAATGCATATAGTTAAGGAAGACAACAACCTACACCATTGACATTATTGATAGAATAATGATTTATGAATAGGTAATAAGTCCTATAAAGAAACAAAAAGTGTTGAACAATGTGATCATGGAGGTGGCTAAGAGGAGGTTTGAATTCGAGTCTAGGTTGGCTAGTGTCAAACCTAAGGAAGAGAGTGTTGTCTTTGTGAAAGTAAAGTAATTCAAATAAACTTTCTCTCATCTCAGTGATATTGTGCAACAATTACTTGCCCCTTAAGCATGATTTTTTTGTGATGCCAAACTATCAAAGTCAACTTCTTAGCAATAAGTCCAAAGTTGAAGAGCCTTAGAAGGTGAAAGGTAATGGAAGTCCAATAGTTTTAGAATGTAGGTGTAAGGTGAAATGCCACTTCTTTGTAGTTAAATATGACATTGTAACAAGAAGTAAAGGTTCTCAGTTTTGTAAGCAAGCTATCTTGTAACAAGGATGAGAGCACTAATAGCAATTTATAATAATAAAGCTTCGATAGGTGTTCATGGAAGTGAGCTATCTTTATTTCATGCATGACTTCTATGCTTAGCTGAGAGAGTAGGCTGATGAACAATTTATTCATTCACATCTAATATCATATGCTTTGCCAACCTAGTTTTTAAATGAGAATATGATTAGGAAGTTTATAGCTAACTTATGGATCTAATATGTTTTTGGATGATGTATGGTCTAATAATGTTCAACTATTAATGTTTTTAATTCATGCATCATTTTCTTTAATATGAGTGATTTCTGTGAGAATTTCGATCTACAACAAGACCTAGGAGCCTTAGAGAAACAGACAAATCGAATTTCATGCAAAACCAACAAGAAACCATTAAAAGAGAACAATTTTACATAAGCAATGTCAACAGAAGCAGGTTATTATTTGACTGTCTAACATGTAAATACGTTAGTAACAGGTTTATAATACATCTGAAGTGGTTCGTGAGGCTTGGGAAGCCCAAAATGACTGTACATGTGAAATTGGCCAAATTGGCCTTAGTCCCCCTAGGTGGGCCAAACTTGCTCCAACCCAGCCCAAATGGCCACAGATAGTTGTGTGGATGCGACTGAAGTGACTTGGGGCAATCATGACTCCTTAGCATGCATGGGTGTGCAAAATTACATGAGTGAGAGGCTCTAGGTGGCATTAAATGCACCAAATTAATCCAAAATTGGACAAAATCCACCTCTAGCGCTCCTAGTCAAACCACAATGTCCACATTCAATGAATGGGAGCGCACCATCAATGATGAGGGTACAGATGTGGAGGTTTGACTGAGCTAGAGTGCTCATGTGGGTGTGAATGCCCCAATTTAACTGGTTATTTGCCCAACTAAGCACCCCAAGTCCAAAACCACAGTGTATTAATGCACAAATGCAATACAATTGACTAAAGACTTAGACTAAGGTACTAAGGGGTTGGATTACTATTCTAACACCCTCCCTCAACCAAAAATTTATTACAGCACATAAAATCAAGTGGGAGGCCTTGGCAACAAAGGCTCAAGTCACTTAAATACATAACATAAATTTTATTTGTCCATGTGAAGTGAGGAAAAGAAGGAAAACCACATGGGACAAAACCTTCCCTCGAGAATGGACATGGGGTTGAAACCTGCAACAAATAGCAGAAATCGCCATCCATCACTCACTCCAAGCAAAGATCTCAAGTAAGTGAAGGTCTTCTCTACGAAAGTCTTGGTGAAAATGTCAGCAGTTTGCTCGATGGATGGCCAATACTGCAAGGAAATCACCCTGTCATGCACTAAGTCCCATATGTAGTGCATATGGATCTCAATATGCTTTGTTCTCTGCCTCTTAAATGGATCATTATATATCTTGATGGCACTTTGATTGTCCACCCAAATGTTGGTAGGAGAATCAATTGTGACACCAAATTCCCGAAGAATTCCGTGCAACCAAACACACTGTGTAGCTGCATTGACTGCTACCCTGTACTCAGCCTCTACTGAATAAAGAGAAATGGTATGTTGTTTTTTACTTGACTAGCAAATAGGATCTTCAACAAGCATGAAAACAAAACTTGAAGTTGATTTTCTGTCAATGGGATCTCCATCCCAATCCGAATCAGAAAATCCAACTAGTTGAAGTGAAGCACTAGTTGCATAGTGCACCCCGAAATTCTTTGTTCCCTGGACATACTGGAAGATTCTTTTGGTTGCCTTCTAATGAAGCTCATGTGGCTGGTGCATATGTCTTGCTACAACACTTACAACATAATATAAATGATAAATCAGGTCTTGTATGTGTAAGATAGAGCAAGCTACCAACTAGCTGGCTGTAGAGTGTACAATCTACCAATGGAGAATTGCCAAATTTACTGAGTTTAATGCCAGAAAGGAAAGGGCACTTGGTCGCCTTACAATCATCAATGTTAAACTTATTTAGCAGGTCTGAAGCATACTTTGGTCGACTCAGCATGATGCCCCTTTCAGATTGCTCAGTTTCCAAACCCCAAAATTGCCTTAGCAATCCTAGACCTGTCATGGCAAATTCACTATGTAGAGATGCTTTAATTGAACCAATTGAAGTGTTACAGCTTCCTGTCACGATAATTTTTAGGGCCGGAATTTCACCAATTGGCTATTTTTTGGGGTTTTTTCAAAAAAAAATTAGTTATTTGGTCATTTTTAGTGTCTAATATCGCCTATATTTACATAGGATATGTTTTTTTATCATAATATTCGCCAAAGTTTACACATTTTAGTGTTAATTTTATGGTTCATGTTTAACATTCGCCTACCTATCTATAAACACGGTTTTTTCAATCCAAAACAATCGCCTATAATACTATACTTAAGTATAATATTAGAATCCTTAAAAAATACCCTGCTCCCTGTAATCAAGCAAGAGGTCATCTACATAGAGAACAATAACCTGCAAAATACCATCATGTTGGTGCAAATATACATTTGGATAAGATTTGCATCTAATGAAACCAATAGAGAGCAAGAAAGCATCCATTTTTGCATACCAAGCCCTGGGGGCTTGCTTGAGTCCATATAGGGATTTCTTCAACCTACAAACAAGTGAAGAATCATTGTGGAAACCTTCAAGTTGCTGCATGTAGATCTCCTCCTATAGCTCACCATGTAAGAATGCACTCTTGACATCCATATGGTGCACTTGCCAACCCTTACTAGCTGCAATTTCTAGAACTAGTCTTGTGGAATCCATCTTTGCAACCGGTGCAAAGGTATCGGTGTAGTCCACGCCATGGACTTGAGAGTAGCCCTTAGAAACTAATCTGGCTTTGTATTTCACATCTGAACCATCAACAACAAGTTTGGTTTGAAAGATCCACTTTCATTGGACAAGCTTCTTCTTGGGAGGAAGGGGAACCAATTCCCATGTTTCATTCTCTTGGTGAGAATGGAATTCTTCTTCCATTGTTGTTTGCCATCTTGGGTCATGACAAGCTTGCTGATATGACTGTGGATCAGATCCAATCAACATATAACAGTGCTCAACAAGAGCACTTTCACTTGCAAAGGACGCATTGTTAGATTGAGATCTAATCTTCCTAGGCTCTTGGGGATTGCCAGCCAATTCCCCTACAGCTTGTATGATTTTTTCAGGCCACTTGGGCCTTAATGGTGACTCATCTACAACAATGTCATCTACAACCATATCATTATCATAAATATTAGAAAATACAGAGCATGAATCATCACTTACATCATCAAGTTGTTGAGGAGAAGAGCATTCCCCCGGTGCAAGCTCAAAATCTGGTATTGGTTCCTATTCGAATTGGACACTCCTCTCAATGAAAGTCTTCAGTGTGGAAGTGTCAAAGAGTTTGTAACCTTTTGTATCCTCATCGTAACCATCCATGATGCATTCCTTGCTTTGTGGCTGCAAGGCCTTCCTCTTTTCAGAAGGAATTCGAGCCCATGCTCTTGATCCAAAAATCCTAAAATTTGAGGCATTTGGTTTATGGCCAAACCATGCCTCGTAGGGAGTCTTTCCTTTGACTGATTTGTGGAATGCTTTGTTCTATATATGTGCAGCACAATTAATAGCCTCATCCCATATATTGGGACTTAGATTCCTTGCTTCAATCATGCATGTGGGCATCTCCTTGAGAGATCTATTTTTCCTCTCTGCCACACCATTTTGTTGTGGTGTGTAGGGAGTTGAATGTTGCATTTGGATGCCACATTCCTCATAAAGGTGCTGCATTTTTTTGTTGACACACTCCTTCCCATTACCAGTCCTAAGGATCTTAACTTTATTCCCACTCTGAATCTCTACTAAGGCCTTCCAAATCTTCAATTGCTCAAAAACTTCAGATTTCAATTTAAGGAAGTACGCCCAGCAGAATCTCGAGTAGTCATCAATGAATGTGAGTGCATACCTTGATCCACCATAGGATGGAGAGGGGAAATGACCAATCAGATCTGGATTTACCAACCCAAGTGATTGTGTGGCTCTCCTTGCCTTCCCCTTCTCATATTTGCGCTCTGGATGCTTCCCAACTACACACCCAATGCAAGCTCCATTTGATGATTTGATTTTAGGAAGTCCTTCCACCATCTCATCTCTGTGCAATGTTTGGAGGTATTTGTAGTTCATGTGCCCAAACCTCTCATGCCACAACTTGGAAGTCTCATTAGCATGTGAGAGGAGCACTTGGTCATTGGAACTAGGGAGGAAATTTGAAAACTTGTACATCCTCTTGTGATGGTCTGCATACCCAACTGCTACAACTTGGTTTGATGAGATTTCTGCAATATCTACCAAGTCTAGAGTGAATATCACTCTCTTTGCTTCTCCTGTATGGGTCATTTGATAGGCTGACAACAAATTTGCTGCCAATTCTGGTACATATAGCACATCACTGAAGTAACCATGCTCTAAATCAATCCTACTAATTCCCTTGGTCTGGATTTCAGAGTCATCTCCCATTCGAACTGCTGGGCCAACATTTGAATGCATGGAGGAGAAGAGCTCTCTGATGGCAACCATGTGTCTAGAAGCCCCTGAATCAACGATGAAGGACGAGGAATTAGAAGTACCTGCTACCAAGGCATGACATTTCTCCTTGTTGTTTGAACTGGAGGTGCCATCTTTCTTCCTTGCGCCATCTGGGACATGGATGTTGTTTTTCTCCAACAGCTACACCATCTAGTCAATGATTTTCTTCATGCATGAGCTCTCTGGATGCCATCCCTTGTGGCAATAGGTGCATTTGGTTTTCTCTTTCCCTTTCCTGTCCTTCTCCTTGGGAGGATTCGAACCCCCATCACTAGATTTGGGTTTTTCTAATTTTCTCTTCTTTGGCTCCTTCGAAGTCTTTGCCTACTTCTTTCCTTTGGAGGCATTCGAAACACCCATGGCCAAAGCTTGATCCTTAGCTTTGATGGTTCCCATTTGGACTAGCTTGTCTTGCTCCTGGGTGAGGGACTCCATGAAGCTAGCTAGTGTTGGCATCTTCCAGTTTCGAAGTGTCAACTTGCCAGAATGAAATGTGCTGACAAAGACTGAGAATTCTGGCCCCAAATTCGAAAGGATGGATAGTATCAATTAATCCTCTTTCTTCTCAATCCCACATTGCTTTAGTTGAAGCATACGAGACTTGAACTTGGTGAAGAACTCCTAGATAGTGTCAAAATGCGCTGGGCTTAGGATGATGAGCTCGTTCTCAAGCTGATGTCCTCTTAGTTCACCAGTTTTCCCAAAGAGTGATTCTAGTTTTAACCAGACTTCATTTGGGGTTGTTAAACTGTCTACGTGGAACAAAATATCTCTTGAGATACTCAGGCATAACAATCCATATGCTTCATCTAATCTATTGAAGTACTTGGATTTCTCTACAACAGAGTTTGGCTCCACCTATGTGCCCATGGTAACTCTGTAGAGACCCTTGGATCTCAATTGAATAACCATCTATACCTTCCAATCAAAGAAATTGAAAGGTGTAAGCAAGATGTGGGTTGCTTCCATTCTTATCTGCGCTAATGGTGAAGAATTGTCGAAAGTCCCGCAAAGAACACTCAATTTTATCTAGAATTTCTCTAAAAAATGCAGCTCAAAACGCTCAAGATTGATATGCAACTCACTAAACTCCACTCAGCTCTAATACCATGTGATTATTTCGATCTACAACAAGATATAGGAGCTTTAGAGAAACTCACAAATCAAATTTCATGCAAAACCAACAAAAAACCATTAAAAGAGAACAATTTTACATATGCAATGTGAACAGAAACAGGTTATTATTTGACTGTCTAACATGTAAATATGTTAGTAACATGTTTATATTACATCTGAAGTGGTTCATGAGGCTTGGGAAGGCGAAAACATGTGAAATTGGCCAAATTGGCCTTAATCCCCCCTAGGTGGGCCAAACTTGCTCCAACTCAGCCCAAATGGCCACGAATAGTTGTGTGGACATGGCTGAAGTGACTTGGAGCAATCATGACTCCTTGGCATGCGTGAGTGTGCAAAATTAGGTGAACGAGAGGCTCTAGGTGGCATTAAATGCACCAAATCAATCCAAGATTGGACAAAATCCACCTCTAGCGCTCCTAGTCAACCACAATGTCCACATTCAATGAATGGGAGTGCACCAGCAATGATGAGGGTGCACATGTGGAGGTTTGACTGAGTTGGAGCGCTCATATGGGTGTGAATGCCCCAATTTAACTGGTTATTTGCCCAACTAAGCACCCTAAGTCCAAAACCATAGTGTATTAATGCACAAATGCAATAAAATTGACTAGGGACTTAGACTAAGGTACTAAGGGGTTGGATTACTGTTCTAACAATTTCAAGTCACTCTTAGAAATGGGGGTTCATTTTTGTATTTGATTTATGCAAACTTAAATAGAAAACACAAAAAAACATAAAACCTATAAAATTAGTTTGGTAGGGAGTGTGGCAAACTAGAGAGTTTGTCAATAAAGGGCAGGGATCCTAGATTGATGATTTTGTATGGATGGACTTGGGTTCCCTGGTGAGAGTTAAGAGCTTGTGTTAACAAAGTGTAAGTCCTCGGGTTGACTTGATTGCATCATGCCTCACTCTAGTATTAACTTCATTGGTGGTTTTGGTGTCATGCCTGGTTGGTCGTCTTTAGCTCATGGTTGTTATTTATGTGATAGCATCCTCCTTTGCTTCGACACTAACATTGCATGAACTTTTGATGTCATGTACCGTGAGTTATTTTTTGTTTTCATTGTTATCCATGTGACATTGCAAGTTATCTTATCACACTTACATATCTCTATGTTGGTATTTCATTCCACATTAATACTCTTCTCAATTGTGTGTGTGTTAACACTGCCATTTAGGCATTGACTTTGGGGTGCATGTCTTTGGGTTGACGTGATAACATCCTCCTTTGCTATGGTAATAACATTGCATGCACTTTTTATGTCATGCGTTGTGAGTAATTTTTTGTTCTAGTTGGTATCCATGTGACGTTACAAGTTATATTGTCACACCCACATATCTATATGTTGGTATTTCATCCCACATTAATACTCTTTTCAATTTTGTGCATGTTAACATTGTTGCCTAGGCGTTAACTTTGGGGTGCAAGCCCTTGGGTTCATGTGATAACATTCTCCTTTGCTTTGGTACTAACATTGCATGCACTTTTTATGTCATGCACTGTGAGTCGTTTTTGTTTCTAGTTGTTATCTATTTGATATTACAAGTTATCTTGTCATACTTACATATCTCTATGCTGATATTTCATTCCATATTATTTACTCTTCTCGATTTTGTGCATGTTAACATTGCCATTAGTGTGTGTTGTGAATGCTCTCACATAAATAACAATTGAGACAAAGATGATTTAGAAGACATTACTCACACCAAGAGGTTTCCCAATTTAGATGCTAAATTTTGAGTACAAAATATAATATTTCCATATCAAATATTATATCAAATGGGGTTAATTTTTGTATTTAATTTATGCAAACTTAAATAGAAAACACAAAAAACATAAAATCCATGGGGACCCAAACAAGCCAGCCTTCCCCTGACCAATGAACCTCTCCCACCTGGCCAATGAAACTTCTTCCACCCAATGAACCTCTCCCACCCTTCTCGTTTTAAGGTCTCACAATAACTATATATATTATAAAGTCATTCAACGGGTATCCAAAGGATATCGTAGAGAGGGTATCCTAAAGGCTGTTTTCCACCCCACCCCCGGCCTCTGCGCTTGCTCGATTACTTACCACCATCACGTTTTTAGTTTGGTATGCAACAACGTATATAATCTCAATATATCTGAGTTAATGTTTGTGGCTTGTTGGAGCTACAGACCTTGCCCTTCTTATTAAGGATGGAAAGGTTCGGAGGTCTTGTCCGCATCGGGCAAGGATTATTACAACTTCAAAATCATATTCTGAACGCTGGCTGCTATTCTCCAAAAGTCAATGGGGCTCACAATTCCGAGCGGATCATCAGTCGAGTAACACTAGTCTTAAATCCAGGTTCCTTAGACAACAATGGCTATGGGTTATCCTTTAGGGTGTTAGCTTGCTCAACTCACTTTGACTTAAGATTTGGTGCTGGCGAGACCCAATTCTCCTTCTGATGAGGAAGTGTTATACTTTGTATTTCCATATCAAATATTATATCTTACTATAATTTTTTATTATTATAACAAGTATTTTGGAAATATTAGACTTTAAAAACGTTCCAATGTTTCTAGTGGGACTACCCATTATAAAATAATGTAAATACAAATCAAATGACATCTCCCTCCCATGCTTAAGTTCAAATCCACATAACTACTCAAGAAAATCAAGTCCAATATCCTTACCATTGATAAGATGTAAGATTTTTAAGTGGTAAAATCTAATAAAAGATGCTAAATATTATGTAACATAAGCTGGGTGTTAATAGGTTGCGTTTCGTGATATGAGAGAGGAGAGAGACACGGGTTGGGTTGGCTAGGGTTTGAAAAAGTGTCAAGGTTTAAATGAGCTAGGGTTCCTAGAATCCTTTCTCTCTTTTTCCACAGCAAGAAAAATAATATTGGAGCCTTTCTGCCATCAGCTATCGAGAGGGGGAACGCAGACAGTCCAACAATGGCGACCACCACCAAGAAGACTGTGAGTAATATACACACATTATCTAAATCGTCATAATATGTACTTTAGTATACACAGTATCTGGATCTATGTGTTGTATACTGTGTGTTGTATATTGCAGAAAAAGACTCACGAGAGCATCAACAACAGGCTTGCCCTTGTAATGAAAAGTGGCAAGTACACACTGGGTTACAAGACCGTACTCAGGTCTCTCAGGACTTCCAAAGGTACTCTCGACATACTTAAAATAGCCTTTGAATCCATGTAATTTATCCGGACTTTAGGTACCCAATAGCTTCGAATCTGACCTCTGAAGGTACCCAACAGTTGAACCCATAAATTCAGATATTAGTATGGTGATTTCAGGCTTGGGGATGTATATTATACGACCCTCTCGTTTGCCAACGCAGCCCATTGCTAGAAAGGATCTGCATTTACCTTCCTATTTAATATAGACTGCATTGTAGCAACAGTAGATTACTCCATTTTTTCTCCTGCACTGCATACCCCTCACTCTGGTATTAACAGAGCACTTTAGAGGTGACCTGTGGTTTTAATGATCCCCTTTTTCGTGATTGTTGTCTTTGTGCTATCTTCTTAGTCGTATACTTACTAAAAAAAAGTGGTATATCTCTGGTTGACGATTTGCTGTGATTGTTGTCTCTAGACTCTGTGATGCCTTTTTAATTGCAAAAGTAACCTTGTTGAGGATATGGTTTTACGTTATCATTATTATGGCTATTCTTTGTAAAATTGGTACAATTCTATATGTAGTAGTATTTTTGTGATAGTAAATGTAGCTAAATTTATTATTTGCATCTTAAAGCAACCTTTATCGTTGCTATAGAGAGACTTTTACCTTGTCTCAAAAAAATGCCTCGCAAGACCCACCTTTCCCTGGAATATCCAGATAGAGGGCAGCTCAACCGCCAGCAACAATAGAGGCTGGTAACTCTGAAATATCCAGATGGAGGGCAGCTCAACCGCCAGCAAAAATAGAGGCTGGTAACTCTGAGGGACTTGACCAAATTTAAGCCAGTAACTTATGGTCTCCCTGTTGGCAACTTCCGCTCTTGGCAACATGCCTTGAGCGGGGATGGTTCAACCATTTGAGCTAACCGTTTGGGGCTCTATAGAGATCTTTACCATCAGTTGACTACTTGGATCGCATCTACAAATGAGTAGAACTTCCTCTGCCTGATACTGATTTTACTTCAGCTTCAACTTAAATCTAATTGTCAATTGACCTAGATTCAAAACAAATATGGACAAAAATTCCTGTGAGTAGTGACACTAAGCCTTAAGAACACTAAGAGAACCAAGGCACAATCTACAGCCCGAGTGGGTAGGAGTGATCCATGGGCTCATCGCTGTCTGTGTAATGGCCTTACAGTGCAGGTAGAAGTTGCGTCGACTCTTTGTGTGTCTGTGCAATGGTGTTACATTGAATGTAGATGTTGCATTGACTATGTGTCCGTGTAATGGTGAATTGCATTGAATCAAGATGTTGCATCGCTTTTTTGTATGTGTCTAATTAGCATAGATCTATCGTAAACCTGGATCTACCAAGCATTGAGAGGGATCCAATTTCTTGAGGTGTAAATTCTTTTTTTTTATCTTAATTTTTTTACATGTTTTTAAAAAGTTACACCCGAATAATTTTCATCTCTTTGATGCTTGGTAAATCCGGATTTAACATGGATTTTTTAATTACATATTTGGTTTTTATTTTTTATTTTTTGAGACGACATGAATTTTTTATTAATTTTTACTTTTTGTAATAGAACACATAGTAGCATAATTAACCAATAAATATAGTGTTGCTATAATAATTGCATATTTATTTTCTTAGGCATATTTTTATTCCTATTAAATTGAATCATTAAGTATGAAATTGAAAGGTATTTATTTTATAGTGTTTTAATAATTAAAATTTGGCTTTTTAAAATTAATTTTCAAAATTAACCCGTATTCGTATTACACATATATCAAATATTCGACGAATTTGAATTTGTTCGAAATTTCCGTACACAAAAGGCCAATACGACCGAATTATGCGACTATGATATAACATAACGTTATGATATATGACATCTCCCCTATACTAGGTTGTAGAGCACTTCGGTACTCTCGGTGCAACAATGTTACATTGAATCTTGATGTCACATCAACTCTTTTTATGTCTGCAACTGTGCATCAAGTGGAGCGAATATGGATATGAAACATTGAGCTATGCAACATCAAGGCGCATAACAGACATGTGTTTATATATTCTTGGGCTATTTATTGTATGTCAAGAATTAAAAAAGATAGTATTTCTTTGGTTATCAAACATAATTTAATAATTAAAGAATACTTGGTGGATACCTCTTTAAAGATTATAGAAGGATGTTTACTAAAAATAAAAATTTAGCGAACAAGAAAATTTTATGACCAAGCCTTCTGTGCACGGTGATGATTTATGGTTTTCTTTAGAATTGGTGATCGTTTATGGTTTTCTTTAGAATTGCTACCAGCTTAACTTCTCTTGGGCTTGTACTTGGATGCATTACTGTCCCTTCCTTTGAGATTCTGACTTAGAGTGTTCAAGATTTCTTTTCTGCCCAAGTTACCAGTGTATGGATACGGATATAGATCTGCTAAATTTTTGAAAAGCCAGGATTCTGATACGGTGGGGAAATGTCATGTACCAAACTATAACATTTTATTCTAAATTAAAAAAACCATATTTAGAGTTAAGAATCAAAATCATTTATGAATCACAACGTTAGAACTTAGATCTGAAATTAGTAGATAATTTAGAAAATCTGAAGACTGAAATCATGATGCATCATGTCTCATACAAAAATGATAACAGTAAACGCAAAATTGAGTGTCTCATCAATAATCACTCTATTGATATGATAATGTAGAGTATGTATTCAGAATGGGGTCTGGGCTCTACCATATCATCCTTTGGATATTTAAATATTTCGACTCTACACCATGATCAATCAGTCATCTTCCTATCTGTATTAAAGCCTAAAGATTCCCAGCTAGGTGTGATGGTAAATGATTGCGGTACACTGTAGGCAATGTATCATACTGTTCTAAGAGGAGCCCTCACCTAGAGTCGGGTGGGATCGATCTAATTCAATTATTAATGGCATAGCCATCCTGTTTACACAAAGAAAACTGAAAATTGTGTAAATACTTTATACTATTATCTATATAAATTTTCAAACCTTTCCCAGAGCTTTCATAGTAGCATCATCATAAACTGAAAATAAATTTTTTGATGTCATAGACCTTTCCTGCTAACATTATTCTATGCTATACATCCTACAGGCTACAGGAAGTTAATAACTTATGCAGCTATACGGCCTACAGATTAATAATATTAACAAGTATTCTATTTAAAAGTCAAAATGGAATAGACTAAGTTACAGGCCTGTAGCTGCCATTGGGCACACTATTTAAACTTTAAAGCTTGAAAATCAGAGTCACTGGATTTGGACATCCTAGCTCCTTCCCAGATCTGAATCATCCAGGAATCATCCAGGAATAGGGCAATTGGTGATAATGGATCCCATTCTTCAGGATTCGATCATATTTTTTTGAAGGATCTGGATCCTGACATTTAGGACTCCAATCCTATTTTAGGATTCAGTTCCAATGTTAGGGGAAATGGTTACATTTAGAGGAACTGATTCTTAACCTTTAGGAGTTGGTTCCTCCAATGAGAATATTTTTCTATTATCACCTTGAAACTTGAGTAAAAACCCACAAATGCTTAAAAAAAAATGATAAAAAAAGGGCGTGGGAAAGGCTTCTAGATGTCCCAGGCATTTGCTGACTTGGCTAATGAGAGCCAAAGACACCAACCTGGCAATTGATGATAATGGATCCCAGTCTTCAGGATTCGGTCATATTTTTTGAAGGATCTGGATTCTGACATTTAGGACTCCAATCCTATTTTAGGATTCAGTTCCAATGTTAGGGGAAATGGTTCCCTTTAGAGGAACTGATTCTTAACCTTTAGGAGTTGGTTCCTCTAATGAGAATATTTTTCTATTATCACCGAGAATATTTTTCTATTATCACCTTGAAACTTGAGTAAAAACCCACAAATGGTAAAAAAAAATGATAAAAAAGGGCGTGGGAAAGGCCTCTAGAGGTCCCAGGCATTTGCTGACTTTGCTAATAAGAACCAAAGACACTAACCTGGTGTTGCAAACTTGCAACCCACACATTGTATGAGAGCAGACGGAGTTTGCACTCGCAGCGATCGACCAAAGTTGGGGGATTTCCTTTTTGCAGTGATTGATCAAGGGTTTCCATTTTCAAGGGCAAGCAAAAGCAGTGATCCACCAAAAGGCAAACATGCAGCACTGAGGAGTGATTGGATTATGATAGGTTCTACCTGTCTTCATTGTTTTAGTTAGAACTTAGGTTATTAACTTATAGGTAGTTTGTTGCTGTGTTTGCTTTGTTAACATACCCGACATTTTTTTTTTCTCTCGTGTGGGTGTATGTTAAAGCAAAATACTTTGCTTTGTATACTAATAATACACAGCAAAATATTTTTCTTTATACGCTTATTAAATCATGATTCTCTAGTGTCAAAGAATGACCGTTGTGTGAAAATGATGCAGCCTCACTTCCATTAATTCCCGAGGCAACGTAGTCTAATATAATGACTTGGAATGATGCCGGTACAAGCTAATTTGGAATTGTTTCCAGGATCTGTGTAACATAATGGCAGTGAAAATTTTTTCTTTCTTGTTCGACGTACACTGCAATAAAAGTATGCCGTTTGGTTTCAACAGTAGGTTTTTCATATACATGCGAGTGTTTGGCGTGGCAGCTTCAAGCATAGTTCAGGGATCTCTGAGGTTAAATAAAGTCTGATTGTTGCTACGTAAATTATTGATCCTTAGGAACAAGGAGTGCACAAGCTGCTCGGTTGATATTTGTATACATATTTTGTTGGTGTTTGTTTTCAGATTCAATGTAATCCTCCTGTCTAAGCTGGAGTGAAGTTAATGCATCTAAATTGTAAGGTTATTATTTTTCAGGGGAGTGATTAAAGAATGAATTAACTGTACATGTACAAGTGAACATAACCAAGGCTTTACCATGTGATTTCATTGGGAAATTTGTCGGTACTCTCTTGGAAGTATATCATATAGTAATTACTATGAATGTAGGAGGATTGAGATCACTTTCACATATTTGCGGTTGTTAACCTAGGTTTTTACTATGATGTTATGAGTGATTGAATAATTTGAGAATCCATGATGGTTATGAGTGATTGAATAATTTGAGAGTCCATGATGTTTTTTTTTTAGACCATAACATAGGGGAGGATTAATTGAAGGCCGGTGAAGAAGCCACCAGGTGCTGGATTACAGTGATAGCTGGACTTTTGCAGTCACGATTCATGAACAGATTGACAATCTCATGAGTTCCATAGTGGCTTACATAGCTGAACGGCTCAAAAATTCTGAAAACGAAGATTACAGCATGAGAGATCAGAAAGCAAAGCTTAAGGGGATGAGGAGAGTGGGGGATATCTCTATTTGACATTAAACTTCTCCATGATCTTGTTAACTGCTGTCTCCAACGCAGAGAATCGCTTCCCAGAGTCTCCTGTAAAATTGGCAGCCTCTTAGAAGTGTGAGTAGACAACAACTTGGACGTGGTCCACCCCTCCGATTGAATTCTGAAGATCGTTCTTGAGAGATCGTTGATCACTGGAGAGTTCTTTCCAATGCTGGTGGACTTCTTCAGCGTTGGGGGACGCCTTGTGCTTATCCACGGCCTCCAGAAACCTGCAGAAGTCTCCAGAGCACTCAAAGCTGTCCCAGAGAAAAAATCGAATTGACTTAATAGATCGAGGACCTCCCAAATGCGCTTCCCACGCCGATTCTGAAAAGAGTTAGGGAATATTGCAATAATAATCACTGTCATTGACGACCAGGACGCTTCTCGTAACAATGCAGCCTTATTGGCCTCCAGGTCTGCCTGCTTATTGAGACCACGCAGAACGTGGAAGAAAGAGATTTCCTTGAATTTTGAGACTGATAAGAGGATTTTTTTGAGGATTCAAATTAAATAGATGTTGGTCGGCAAACGTTTGGTCTTCAAGGCTTGGATGATCAATTTCGAGTCTCCAAACACAACTAGCGAGTCTAAGTTTCTTTCTTGGGCTTGCCTGAGGCCTTGCCATAAAGCCAGCGCCTCTGCCTTATTGTTGGACATTGTTCCTAACCCCCAGGCATAAGTGGCTAAGATAGAATTCTCATCTGAAAGGAGGACCCCTCCTCCTCCTGCTAGCCCTGGGTTGCCCTTTGAGGCTCCATCGAAAAACAGGCAGCTTTTCTTTAGTTTGGATCTCCAAATTAGGAAATCATTTTCTTCTAGACGGATTTCCCAGTTGGCATGGCTGGCAATGGAAGCATTGGGAATAGGATCAGGACAATGGAACTGAGACAACCATCTTTCCTCTTGGGGATCCAAGTCTCTGGAGTTCTTGAGCTGGCTCTTAGCTTCCGACAATTCCCCCAGGAGGGACTTGCACTTGATTGCAATCTTGACGCTTGAGTTTTCCTCATCCCTAAAAACTCGGCTATTATGTTCCAGCCAGATCTTCCAGCAAATTGCTTTAGGGGCCCACATCCAGATTGATTTAAGAAGGTTTTTTTTATGGAGATCAAAGGGAGAGATGCTGGCCCAGGAGGCAAACAGGTCAGAAATAGAAGAAGGGATAGCGAGATCCTCTAGAATCAGGAGGAGGACCTCTTTCCAGATATCTTGGGAAAAGGGACAGGTTATCAGGAGATGGTTCATTGTCTCTTCCTTTGAGCAGCATAGAGGGCATCTTGACGGTCCTTCCATTCCTCTTTTCTTTAAATTGTCCCCTGTCAGAATACTTTTATGAGCAGCTGTCCAACAAAAGAAGTCAATCTTTGGAACAAACGGATGGGTCCAGATAAAATTCCAACTTGCAGGGTTTGGGGCAGCGTAAGGCACAGAGAGGAAGGATTTGTATCCTTCTGCGGCTGTGTAACTGCCTGAACGCTGGCCCCATCCTCTTTTGTCTTTGCTGTGCTTGGCTATGGGCGCTTTCCCTTGGAGAGATTGAATTAAACAGTCCTTTTCTTCATTTAGCCAGTGTGGGAGATTGTCAAAATGCCAATCCTTCCAGATGCAGTCTCCTTCTTCCTCCCAATTTGAGATATCCCAAAGAGTTTCTATGTTATTATCATGCGCCCAGGCCTTGATATTCCTGATTCCAGTATTTTGTCCCAGGGGTTGATCTCCCATGATGGAATCTTCCCACGACTTAATTTCCTTCCCATTTCCAGGGATCCAATGGAGATTAGCTTTGAAGTGATGAAGGCCATTAAGACAGAGCTTGTAGATGGGTGAGTCTTTCTTGCGAGGAGTTGGGCTATCCAGACATCTTAGTCTTTTTCCTGGGAAGTATTTCCTTCTTAGAACTTTTTTGCTCCAACTTTCTTTTCCAGAAACTAGATTCCAAAGAATTTTGGCCCCCATGGCCAGGTTTTGTCTTGCCAGATCTCTGACTTGAAGGCCTCCCTCCTTATAAGGCATTTGGATTTTATTCCAGCTAACCAGATGGATTCGATGGAGGTTCCCTTTGCCTCCTTCCCAAAGGAACTTTCTTATCAGTGTCTCCATTTGTTTCAAGATAGAGACCGGAGCGAGCAACATGGAGTTTTGATAAATCGGAATACTCATTAGCACTGATTTGAGCAGCACTGTTTTACCTGCAAGATTTAACCAGTTGGAGCCCCAATTTTGGATTCGGTTCTTAAATTTGTTAATGATGGGAGACCATTGAGTTGCTCTCGCGTTCTTTGTAAAGATTGGAACGCCTAAGTAGATGAAGGAGTCCCAATCATGCACAACTTCCTTGCCTAGAATTTTGGCTATCTCCCTAAGTTCCTTTACTGAGCAATTCCAACCATATATCTTACTCTTCTGAAGATTGATTTTGCTTCTTGAGACCAGCTTATAAGCTTCAAGCTCTTTCTTAAATTGTTTTGCTGAGAAGATGCTAGCTCCACCTAAAAGGATCGTGTCATCCGCGAATTGAGCATGGTTGATGTCTTTTACCTTTTGGGCCAACCGGAGTCCTGAGAGCAGGTTCTTCTGCTTACTGGAAATTAATTGAAAGCTTAGGACGAAGGCTTGAATGGCATAGAGGAGGGGCGATAATGGACAGCCCTGTCGGAGCCCTCTGGAAGCTTGGAAAAAGTCAGTGGATCTGCCATTAACTAGGGGAGCTATCCACGGGGAGCTGATACAGCCTTGCACCCAGTTGATAAATTGAGGAGGGAAACCAAGTTTCTTCACAACTAAGAAGAGGAAATCGTGTCTGACCCTGTCAAAAGCGTTGACGAGATCAAGCTTTATCACCATTCCTTCTTCTTTATTCTGGAAGCTTGAGTGGATAGCCTCTTGAACCAAGAGGATATTATCTTGAATCTTTCGCCCTTTAATGAACCCCCCTTGATTCTCTGGGATGATTCTGGGGAGAATTTTTTTAAGCCTATTAGCGATTATTTTTGTTATTATCTTGTAACTCAGGTTGCAGAGGGAGATTGGGCGGAATCTGCAGAAGGAAGTGGCTCCCTTTTCTTTCGGAATTAAAGTTAAAAAGGCAGAATTAATGCTTCCCCCAATCCTGCAGGTGGTTTGAGAGTGCCTCACCATCCTTAACAGGTCCAATTTAATAATATCCCAACAACTTGTGTAGAATCTGGCCGTAAATCCGTCAGGGCCAGGGGCGCTTTCAGGCTTCATTCGGAACAGGGCTCTCTTTAGTTCTTTTAAGGAGATGGGGGCAGTAAGAAGATGGTTATCAGCCTCTTGAATCAAGGGAGGAATGAGGTAAAAGGGGTGGTCCAGAGGATTTAAAGGGTCTTCATCTGGAGCAGTAAAGAGATCTTTGAAGGTAAGGAAGGCTGCTTTCTTTATTTCTTCAAAATCTTTTATCAGAGAACCTTGAAAGTTGATTTCAGTTACTGCTTTGAAACTTTTACGAGCTTCTGCTTGTTTGTGGAAATAGTTGGTGTTTTTGTCACCGCTCTCTAACCACAAACTTCTTGATTTTTGACGCCAGAATTCCTCTTCAACTCTACAAGCTTGAAAGTAGGACTTTTGAAGCTCTGATTCTTTGGAGAGAGTGCTTTTGGAGATGGGAAGGATGTCCATATCTTGCTGGTGATTTTCTACGGCTTTTTGGGCTGCGATTCTACAAGAAGAAGGGGAGGATATATGCTTAGCCCAATCCTTTAGATCTGACTTGAGTCTCTTAAGTTTTTGCTCCCAGGAGAAGGAAGGGGATCCAGGGATTGGGGCAGACCAGGAATTTAAGACTACTTGCTGGAAATTCTCTTGGAGCAGCCAGAGCGGGCTTAAAGTGGAAAGGTAGAGGGCCAAGATTGGGTTCAGAGGAGAGCTCCAGCAAGATCGGTTTGTGGTCAGAGGTGCAGTTGGGGAGAATTTTAGAGGAAGCCAGAAATCCAGATATGAGGAAATCAGATTGAATGAGGAATCTGTCAAGGCGGGCTGCAATATGCCCAGGGCCCAGCCTTTTGTTGGTCCAGGTAAATTTTCCTGTGGGAGGCTTTATGTCCATCAGGTCCCAGTTGAGGATAATGTCCTCAACCCATTCTCTAGCTTGATCCCTTACTGGAGAACCACCTTTCTTCTCTTCAGCGGCCAGGGTGACGTTGAGATCTCCTGCAATGATGATGTTTCTGGGATTGTGCAAGCTTAGAAACAAGTCAATGGAATCCCAACATTTGTGTTTTTCAGAATAGAGAGTAGGAACATACATATTGAAGAGACTTACTTGCTGACCAGAGTCTCGGTGGAGAAAATTAGTGAAAACCCAGTGATTGCTACTTTCTTCATTAGCCAGCTTAAATTTGGCAGAGTCCCAGAAAGTGGCTATTCCTCTTGAGGCCCCCTTTGAACTTATTGCTTTCCTAGGGACCTTTTTCCAGAAGGAGTGTCCTGCTTGATAGAGGATTGAATCCTCCATTTTTGTCTCCTGAATTAGCAGAATATCTGGCTTGTTTATTCTGATGATGTCTTTCATTACTTCTTCTTTCGTTTTGGAGCCTAAACCTCTGCAGTTCCAGGAGACGTATCGCATTTAAACTTTCTTGGGGGGGGAGGCCCCTTTGGAGGCTTGGCCTTGCTTCGATCTAGTGCTGATCATGTTTGTCAGAGTTTTTTGAGTTCCTTTGGCTACATCCCGAAAGGACTTCTCTTCTCTGTGCTTTTTCTTTGATTTTCGTCCTTTGGTGGATCTCAGGGGCGTTGCATGTGAGCTGTTGGATTCCGAGGCTCCTTCATCAGAGAAACCGCCTTGGTCAGAGTCTAGGTTAGATGGATCCTCCTCCTGGCAGATGATCTTCGAATGCTCTCCTATAGGGGTGAAGGGGGGTCTGTTAGGATCAGAGGCGAGAAGGGGGGTCTGTTAGGATCAGAGGCGAGAAGGGGGATGTCATCAGAGATGACTGCAGGGATTTCTGAGATAGGCTGCTGGGGGATTTCTCCCGGATCAATGGGATCTGCCAAAGAAGGTCCAGAGCTATTTCTTACTACTGCTGGAGTTCCTTCAACAACATAGGGGTGAGGAGGGGTTGCCGATTTGGAGTTTGACGCCTGAACAGGATTGGTTCCTTCTGAGGACGGCCCCTTATTGCCCGGATTAGGGTTATGGGCTTGCAAACCGGTTCCTGGTCTTTTCTCTTGAGCTTTCGGGGCTGGTTTCCCTTTCTTGACTCTTTGCCATCCTTCTGTTTCTTCCCCTTGTTGATTTTTGGGACAGTTTCTTTGAAAATGTCCATGCTCATGGCAGTGTCTGCATTTGAAGGACAGCTGCTCATAATCCAATTGTTGATAGTGTTGCTAGGAACCCACAGAGATCTTGATTGCTTCTGGAAGACCAGCCTCAAGGTCCACCTCAACACAGATTCTTGCACAGGAGTATTGTCCCTTGGGGGTCTGCCTTGTCAATGTAGCGGCCAAGACCATTCCCTATTTTTTCCAGAGATTCAGAGTTCCAGCAGTGCGCTGGAAGATTTGGGAGACGAACCCAAACAGGGACCTCCTTTGGGGCAGTAACATTCGGGTCAAAATCCGGGGTCCATCGGTTGAGATACAGGCCCTGAGAGCCCATGAAGTAAGGTCCATTTCGGAAAATGAGATTTCGGTCATCTTGGGAGATGAATTCGAAAATATAGAAGCCTCTGCCCACCGGATAGCAGGTCACGCTGTTCTTCAGGTGAGGCCTCCAGTTTCTTTGAATCCAATCATCAGTGGTTTTGGTGGATGGCCATAAACCCATGAACTGCCCGACCAGACCACATTCCGCCAAAGCCAGAGCAATCTTAATGGGTTTTTCTTTTGGCAAGGCGATTTCAGGTATTGCGTCCAGTTTCTTAATGAATTTTAGAATAGATGGGGCCACTGGTTTCTTCCCGGCAGGCGCTAAGAGCCTCCTGAAGGCTTCCTCAGCAGAGATAGGGAGGGAGGGAGGGGAATCCCCTCCCCCAGGAGTAGCCATGGCGGCTGCTGGACAGCGCACGCAGCAATACCCTAGCTCTCACAGCGCGCATGCAACGAACGAGCAACATCCCTAAATGCTGGAAGACTTAATAATTACTATCTTTTTTCATGAGAGTCCATGATGTTATGAATCCTTTTAGATTTCATTTATTTGCTTTTAAATTTTCAATTTAATTTATATATATATTAAAAAATTAGGTTTAAGGTTCCAAATGCCCAATTTCAAATTTTGGGACAAGTGCTGCACTTGCACTGAATTCTTCAGACGATTCAGGTTTAATTTATATATATATTAAAAAATTAGGTTTAAGGTTCCAAATGCCCGATTTCAAATTTTGGGACGAGGGCTGCACCTGCACCGAATTCTGCAGACGATTCCGGTCAAACCCACAGTTTGTGAAACAATGCTGAAAACTTAAGCATGTGGGCATTCATCCTTTAAACATGTATTGATAAAACTTACCTCGGAGCCTTGAACTTGAATCAACTTGAATGGAGAACTGTATTACTGTATAATAGTAGTACTCATATACCTGTGAAAGATAGCTATTTGGGCTGATAGCTTGCTGTCTTCGTTCTTCACCCATATGCACTGCTCAATATTCGTGTATCACTGCTCACTGCTCAGTTGACAGTCACTGCTTGCCACCATCTGAATTGCCATGTGCTCACAGCCTCGCAGTGCTCTGAAACACAAACATATGCTTACTTTCTGCTAAATATTTGAACAATTGCTCATGTTCTGTTGTGTTTGTAGTGGGCTGTGTTACCTGATCCATCACCCCAGTGTGTAGGATCCACAGATCTGATACGTATCTGGATCTGATTCGCCTCATATCCACCAAAGAAACGTATCCTGGTCCCATGAAACAGATCCTGTGAAAAATAAAAAAATTCCTGAAATTTTCAAACGGATCCTCTGAAAAATCAAACAATTCTTGAAATTTTCAAATGCATTCTGCAACTTCCAGTGCTTCTAGACCCATTGATCCCCCCAAAAATTATTTTTTAATGAAAAACTTAAAAACCCCCAAACACCTAATGGTTAAAAGCGTAAACCCCATTCCTGCTCAAGGTCTGATCTATCCTTAAGTCAAGAATCAAGATATGCTCTTGAACTCTGATATATCAATATCAATGTCTGCTATCAACGTTTTTATTTGATATATCTTTATGGTCAAGGTCTGCTGTCAAGGGCTGATCTTTCTTTATCTACTATGTTGTTTCTCACTTCACCTACATTGTTCTGTAGTCTTGCCATAGCGTTCAAGAAAGCCACTTTATTCCCTGCTGATAGGGACATGTGGATGTGGCTCACAAAAACAGTATTATGACCTGCTTCGAGTTCATGCTGAAATGTTTTTTAAAATGATTAATATCACAGCTTATCAAACTATCAGTTATGGTACATGAAATCTCTTTTTTGGCAATAACTTATAGTTCTACTCTTGTGTTTCCTAAATAGTTTTGTTTCTTCATTCTATTTTTCTATTTATTATAAAATTATTTTTCTATTTGTTTATACCTAAGTAACCAAACACGTTAGTGTCAGATACAATTTTTTTCGTGTCTGAAAATCGAGACGAAAAAATAAATCAAGACACAAAAAATCGTGTTCGACACGATATCAGACCGTGTGTCACCATTCCATGGTCACCATTGTTTATAGAGATGTGTCGAAATCTAATTGAACGAGCTCCAAATGGTTATGTGCATCCTGGTCCAGAGAAGCTTAGAACCACATTGTTGGTTAAGGCAAAGAAGGAGGTGGATAAAATTCTTGAGCCAGTTAGATTAGAATGATCCTTAGTTGGTGTCTGTATTGTTTCCGATGGATGTACGAATACAACAAGCCATCCACTCATCAATTCCATTGTGTCTTCCCCAAATGGATCGGTGTTCTTGAAAGCGGTGGATGCTCTTGGGAAATACTAGGATGCATAGTATATGGGTGAGTTGTTCATCAAAGTCATTGAAGACGTAGGTGTTGAGTCTTGTGTACAAATCATCACGAACAATGCACTTGTTTGCAAGGCTGCTAACAAGCTTGTGGAAGCTAAATATCCACAGGTATTTAGATTTTTATAAATTTTCATTTGAATTGTTAGTTGTAGTCTTGTAGAGTCTAGAGTCTAGAATCATTTATACTTTCCTTTATTGATCTTACAGGTATTTTGGACACCTTGCATTGTCCACTCTTTGAATTTAGCATTGAAATCTATTGCTTTAGATGTGGCATGGATTGACAAACTTATTGAGGATGCACATTAACATTCTACAAAACCACACTAATGCCCTCACAATCTACAAAGAGTACGCACATCTTTCATTGTTGAAGGTTGCAGATACTCGGTTTGCTTCCTCATTCATCATGCCCAAGAGTTTGAGGGAGGTCAAAACTGCTCTTGGGTCCATGGTTATTTCAGAGTTTTGGTCTTTTTGGAGAAAAGTGGACCAGATTGCTTCAAAAACGGTAAAGGACATAGTGTTAGATGATGGTTGGTGGGAGAGGGTAGTAGATCTTACCATTAAGATCATGGACCCGATCATTTCTTTGTTGCGGTTTGCAGACATAGACCAACCCCTCCTAGTAGATGTTTATGAGGGGTGGGATGCCATGATTGAGTCCGTGAGGACCATTGTTATCGAGAATGAGCGTGCTGAGTATGAGACATCAATAGAGAACTTATGGTCCATCATATAGGATATTCTTATCTCCAGGTGGGATAAGAATTGCACACCTTTGCATTCCAAGGCCCTCACGCAGAGTCCCTCCTCACTTGGATGGAGAGGTTTCACAGGGTAGGAAGACAACATTTAGACGACTACTTATGGATAGAGACATGCTTGAGGAGGTGGAGGAGGGCTTTGCAGAGTTTTCCATTGCTACTAGGAAATTTGGAGGCTATGAGGTGCTTAGAGATAGGGGGTTAGGAAACCCTATGTTTGGTGGGCAACTCATGGGGGAGCATGCCCTCTTCTACTTAAGATAGCCTTGAGGGTCATATGTCATGTTAGTTCATCCTCTTGTTGTGAGAGGAATTGGAGCACATATGGGAACTTGTATTGTTTGAAGAAGAGCAGGCTTGAGTAGTCCAAGGCAAAGTCGATGGTGTATGTGCACTCCAACCTTTGTCTTATTTACAGGAAGAGGGAGGAGTGGGTGAAGAGAAAGACAAAGATGTGGGATGCCTTTCCTGATGATATGGGTTTGGATAGCACTACTGAGTTGGCATTAACCAACATGGATCTTAATGATCTAGTGCTAGAGCTGGTCACTTTTGATGATGGTGATCCTATGGAGGGGTCATCCTCCACACCAACAGATGCAGATCGTTAGATGGACAGAGAGGAGGAGGAGAAGGAGGGCAGTGGATCTAATGAGTTTGTTGATTCAGGCATGGAGGAGGACTATTGACAGATGAGATTCTTCCATCTTGATCTCATCTTATGATCTACCCCTTTTTGTATTTACTATTAACTACTACTAGTTTCCATTGGAATTCCAACATCTATGTAATACATTTTGATTTTGATGACTTAATGAGAAATATGGTTTCGAGATCTTGAGCTATATGAACATCCTATTATATTTGTGTCTCATTGTGATTTATGAATGACAAAATGTGTATCACTGTATTGTGTATTGATTCCTATTAGTAATTTACTAATTTTACAATTTCTATTGAATATTTGTAAATGTTCTAGTTTATAAATTTTTTGGGATCTATATATCTATATTTTTAATATATATATATATATATATAGTGTGTGTGTGTGTGTGTCCTCCATGTCCTGATTCTGGTGGTCACCGTGTTCGTATTGCACACTGGTATTTTCGTGTCCTCGTGTCAGGCGACTTAGGTTTATACTTTCCGTTTCCTTGCCATATCTGGATCTTGGGTTATATAAAATCTAGCGAATCCGGATTCGGATCCAAATCCGTATCCTAGTAACTTAGGTTGTGGGGCAGGGACTTCTGATAGAATATTCAGTGTCTGCTAATTAGGGTTTCAAACAGGTGGCAACATCCTTTAAAAAATGTTATTTGCTTGGGATCTGGTGTGTAGGGGGCCGGGGCTAGTTGCCACAGGATCAGTTTCCAGATATGAAGGATCCATTTACATGGTGGATCCTTTGTTGATCTGGGTGGGTCCATATCCAGATCTGGATCTGAAGTGTGGATCCGTGGATACAGTCCCAAGTCTCCACGGATCAGGCAATACAGGTTTCTGCCTCTAAGTTGAATCTGTGTGCTGGTAATGGCATCCTTCTAGATAGTTTGGACATCGATTGTACTGTCTTTTGGGATTTTTGCCATACTTTGACTCTATCGTTGGTCTATAAATTTCTCTCTTGGCGTCGAAATTTACTATTTGTTTGCCTTTACAGAATAGTTTGCTTGTTGTTTTTATTTTATTTTAAAGCTTGCGGTAATTTCATGGAAAATTATTACATATATTTCAAAACAAAATATTTGGGCAGTTTGGCAGGAATCGTGTTTTCTTCATAATTTACCACAGCATATAAGGTAATAAAAACAACAAAACCTTATCTTAAATAATTTTATTAATAGTGCAATTTAAAATTTTAGATCTCTGTCCCCTAGGGGGCTTTTTAACAAGATATAATTAGGGTTTAATTTTTAAATGAGTTGGTGTTTTCAGGCCTGGGCCCTGCCAACAAGCTGACAAGTTTGCTGACATGTACTTGGCCATTGGAACCTTATTGGCTGTAAAACTGATCAGATTCAGGTGAGTTGCTCTGACTGGGCTGAGCCTGTAACCCTGATTAGTAAAAACCCCTTTAGTTGTTTCATTTCCCTTTGGTGCTGTGTTTATTTTCAGCACCCTAACAAAAATAGGTTCACAGATATATCATAATATAGGCTTTTGTGGTGACAATATTTTAGTTTCAACTAGTTATATAAACCCTAGATTGTAAAATAGTGGAGTTATGGTATTTTAAGCTTTAATATTTGCATCACTAGTCAAATTAGTTCAAATTCAACAGCAATAATATTTAAAAAAAATTGGTAGTGCAAAATAATATGATAAATTCGTCATCAAGTTGGCGTAGTGGTTGACCCCCTCAAGGTGATCCCAAAAACCTCTAAATAAGAAGCTTCACTTCAAATAAGGGTATTTTTTTGGAATTTAACATGTGGATAGGAGATTTTATAGTCGTAGAAGCTATTTGAAGATGCCACAATACAGGTGTATTTCGCTGTTGTTTCACACACACCGACACAACACCTCCCCAAGGAGGGGAAGGCTGAGCAAGTAAGCATACTCACCCTGCAACCAGTCAACCATTATGTTAGTAAGAGACATCACTCTTTTGTGGCTGCACCCATAGGCACAAGGATCATGGTATGTTGCGACTTATATGTCATTGTTCACACACCAACACAACACCTCCCCAAGGAAGTGAAGGCTGAGCAAGCAAGCATACTCACCCTGCAGCCAGTCAACCATTATGTTAGCAAGAGACATCACTCCTTTGTGTCTGCTCCCATTGGCACAATGATCATGATATGTTGGGACTGATATGTCATTGTGCAGCAGTGCTCACAAACAATGTGGGATAACACATGAGGAGACTTCTTCAATTACAATAATATGCCTTGGCCATTTTTCCTCTATAAAACATATGATTCACTCACTAGCATCTTAAAAGTTTAAAGCAATCTCATTTTGATTTAATGTGACAGGCTAAATAGATAGGGAGTGACTTTTAATGTCACCAATGCTGAATAGGAAGGGAGGGGCTTTTAATGTGGCCTAGGCTAAATAAAAGGGAGCGGTGGACTTAAAAGTGCATGTAAATAATTTAATTATAAAACAGTTTGGGCTTTTAATGTGGCCTAAGCTAAATAAAAGGGAGCGGTGGACTTAAAAGTGCATGTAAATAATTTAATTATAAAACAGCTTAGCACTGTTTAGGCCCTAGGGTCATATTTTTTTGTTATTCATGATATAGGCTCCTCCACGAAGCAGCACTGCCAGTCATTGATTTGAACCACATAAGAATGCCTCAGCAAATGATTCAGAGTAGAGATTGTATAGATGGGCCATTGCCAAGGATATGTAGTGCCCTTTACTTGAGTCAAGTCCGAAGGGAAGGCTGCCACAGTCAAATGGAAGCACTCGATAGCAACATATGTTTTGTTTCCTGTTCTCAGAGAATTTGATAGCAGCAGCAGACATTCTCAGAGAAACTCGAAGGCAGAAAACATTTACAGTGTACAGTTTGCCTTCTCATTCTCATGTTTACAGTGACAGCATGCCTTTTTCTTGCTCATTTACAGTCAACAGTATCTACTTTTTGATGAATGTGTTGATTAAATTTACTGAATTTAATTGCTAGTCCTTAGCCATCATTGGTTTTCATCTTTTTTTTTGAAGAAAAACATCAATTTGGGGGCTAAGTTTATATCTGTTGACTCTCTATACCTATTTACTGGCACCTTTGTTCTTCCTTTATATATTAGCTTGGTGCTCCTTTCAGTTGTCTATGTTTTGATGTAGTAACTTTGTTGTTCATAATTCGATGCTACATTGTTTTCAGTTCTTCCCCTATTTATTTGATCTGGTAACATATGACGACAGCTGTTGCCTGTATTTAGCACATAAAAATGTAAAGTGGAAAGTGAGAGCATTGACAATACATGTTATATCCTTGGAATGTGATGTCGCTTTGGAGGTTCTGAAAGTATTTATTTCAAGAGTTCCTTGAACTTTTCTTTTCTTTATGATATTAGTTCATGCATGTTTTTGACAGCATTAAGTTTTTCATTATATTTGGAAATCTTGTGTGGGGTTTTTAATCTGTAAAAATCCATGTACGTACTATTTACATGCATAGAGATTGCACATGCCTATGAGCATGTAAAAGCCAATAAACCTAAATCTTTTTGTCTTGATGCTGCAGGGAAGTTGATAATAATCTCTAACAATTGCCCTCCTCTACAAAGATCGGAAATTGAGTATTATGCCATGCTTGCTAAAGTTGGAGTGCATCATTTCAATGGAAGTAAGCTCTGAGCTTTTGCAAGTTTAATAAACTTCATTCGAGTATGTTTAATGAAATGTAATGAGTTAATATGACACTTTTTCCATATCTTGCTGCCTACATGTGATATTTAGCCATGTATACTTTGAAGGACTCCACTAACCTTCATTGGCCAAATTTTGGTTTGTGTTCAGTTCAAATCATGCACTATTTGTCTGTCATTAGAACCGAGTTGATGTCAGATGACAATGCATGTTGTCTGAGGCCGAGCTTTAACTCTTCTCAGTGTTTTCATTGGCTTTAATAGAAGTATTGCCGTTACAGTTGTTTTCATCTGTCAGCTAGTTCTTTTACAGAGTTTAGACTCTATTACTCTTTTGACATCAGAATCTGCCATCCTCTAGGCTCTAATAGGAGAAACCTGAATAGATGCCAGGGAAACAATCACATTGCTATCCTTGAGTTGGTAATTTCGAAGAAATGTTGGGAAAATAATAAACGTTGGTATCCTAGGATAGGAAATCCCCAAACTATCGCAAGAAAACGAAAAAAATTCATTATGTAAAATATGACATGCTTGAGATACTGAATTTGTGGTGATAAGTTTTTATAACATGATGGGGTTGCCTTATTTGGATTTCTGTGGTGCTTTTTTTCTTCTTTCATATGACGCACGTAACTAACAGTCAATTTATTCATTATGTGATATTACAGACAATGTTGATTTGGGGACTGCATGTGGTAAATATTATCGCGTGAGTGTTCTTAGCATAACAGATCCAGGTAATTACGAATAACAGGGTTAAACGTTTCTAACCACCAGCAAGATATTTGTATACGTAACAATATTTGCTAAAGCAAACTTACTTTGTGCTGCGAGTGAGTGATCTCTTTTGTTTATTTGTATTTACAGGTGACTCTGACATTATCAAGACAGTGGAATGATTGGAATGTTCAGTTTGAAATTCTTAAGAAGACTAGTGGAGAAGTACCCCATCAAATTTTCTCAGCAGAAGCAAATTATGACTTTTCAATGTTGCAGTGAGATTAGTCACTAATTTTTTCCCACGGCTCATCAGAGATTGGTGTCAGATTGATTTTTAAATTGTATTGCTAGTTTATTTGAGTTAATAGGCAATTGTATTCTTGCAGCCTTGAGTTGATCACTTGTAAGTTGTGAGGGAAGGTTTTATGATATCAAACTACGCTGTGTTATGTGGTCATTTCAAGTTTTGCATGTTGTGAAGGTTTAAAATTTAGTAAATCTTTGTGTTTGTTTTCAAGAAGTGCCTTTAGTTTGTTTGGCCGTTCATAGCATTTATGGGTAGATTAATGTATTGCTTGTTATGTAGTTTATTCAAAGGTTCTGAGGGCATATTCAAATCTAGTGGATTCTCTTTTCCATCATGTTCTGAATCTTATATGCTTTCTGGAGTTTTCTATGCTCCAAGTATGATTTATATAATCATCTTCATTATGTGCGGTGTGCTTTGTGCAAAATTCACTTTTATGGTTTCAATTAAAGAGTAGGCAAGTGCATTTATGGAAGCCATACATTTGGATGTAACAAGTGATCCTGTCGAAGGCACCTCTTCGTTAATGCATGGTAATCTTCATTTCTTCATTCTGGTGGTGCTGAGTACTTGAATTTTGTGATAAACCTCACTTGGCAGTCCAAAATGCTGTCATGTTTCTTCTTGCAGCGTTTAGCTGACTACTTGAGCATCGTCAATCCATGAATCTCACTGTATGGTTTAGTACACAGGTCTCTTTCTTTTGAAGTTTTGCAGCCATAATTTTGTGTGCTCATGCCCAAGTCTTACAGATGTAGTAAATAATGTCTTAGAAATCTTACAGGAATATGCATTGCAAGGACATGGTATAATATTGTTTCTTACCTCCATTGAATATCTTTGGTAGATGGTAGTCAGGCTCTACTATAGAAAGGAGTACAGCCCTCATAAATCAGAGTTGTATGTCTTCCTAGTTGAGAATAATCTATTCTTTGGACGACCAGAAGCCTCTCTTTGCATATATTGCTCTTCCTCCTGCTGGGATAGGTAGAATTTGGAGCCTAGATGCTCTTAGGGTCTAGCACTTCCATAATAAAGAAGAGGCTTTGAAGACTTTTGAAGTTTACATATGTGGTTTTTTCAGATCTCTCTGTATCCTTTAATGGTGACTACCTTACGGATTTTGCTTCTTGCAACATATTGGTTTATAGTTTTTGCACCTTACGGATTTTGCTTCTTGCTCCATACTGGTTTATAGTTTTTTCATCTTACAGATTTTGCTTCTTGCTCCATACTGGTTTATAGTTTTTGCACCTTACGGATTTTGCTTCTTGCTCCATACTGCTTTATAGTTTTTGCACCTTGCGTGTTTGCTTCTTGCTCCATGCTGGTTTGTAGTTGCTTTCACTCTTTGTAGCAACTTTAGGAAACTTTTACAATTTTGAAATCTCAAATTAAACATAAATTTTCCCTTCAAGTATAGCGACTATAGCTCTGCATTTTGATTATCATTTTCCCTTCATATGCTAACAACTCCCCACTGTGCTTCAACATGCAACTGTATCTCATGCTAGAGTTTCATCTGCAACCTTGTAGAGTCTTTATATCCATCAACAAATGGCTACATATCTATGTACCAAGCATTGATGATTGTTTGGGCAATTTTGAATGGAGATAACCATAGCTCACAAGGCCACTTGGACGGATATGCTGAAAAAGCTACCTTTAGATATCCCCAAGTTTGATGGCAAACAGGGAGATGATCTCGCTAACCACATTATGTCTTTCCATCTATGACGTTCCTTTAACAACATAGTGGAATATTTGGTCCACCTTTGTCTCTTCCAAATAACCCTAATTGGTACAAATGCAAAATGGTATGTCAGTTTGGAAACAACCTCCCATACTACATTTGAGACTATTGCTGCATCATTTCTATCCTATTTTCAGTTGCCCATCAGACATGACCTTGGCTTCGAAATTCTCACCGAGTTTTGACAAAACACAACAACACATAGTAGACCATATCCATGAATGGTGTCGTCGCTACGCATAATGCAAAATTGACATTCAAGCTCCCTTCCTCTTAGATTGGTTCCTCAAATCACTCCAACTAGCTACCTCCATGCCACAAATCGAGGAAGAGGCCATTCTCAAATCTGGACACTTTGACCTTAGATATGCCCAATCAAGGTATTTGTACTCTATACTACTAGATGCTCCTTGACATTGATCCCCCGATCCTTTGTTTTAGGGATGCCACATTTCGTGGATGTACTTATTGGGTCCATTTGTTCCCAAAGTAAAGCCCCCCCGAAAACAAAACCCCGCACCACTACCATTGGTAACGTAGTATGCACCTATCACCATTATGTTGCCTCCCACTTCCACTGCACCAAATCCTAAATTTGGTCAGTCTTGGTATGGAACGTACAACCCTATTTATCCAAGTTCAAGTACAGCTGGTTCCTCAATTGCCAATGGAACCACTTGGGTCGACATCCACATGATATGCGACACAACCTACTAATGTTCCACCACTAGGATATAATCCCTATTACGTGTTAAACTAGTAGCAACAAGGAGGGTCTTCTTGCATGCTTGTGTTCTTGCATGCAGGAGACTTACGATATGAAACCAGTTGTATTTAATTTACTTTTCTTAAGTTTACTTTGGAAAATAAATTAAAGTGGTCTAAATTAACTTTAGTGAACCGCTAAATAAATTAAAGTGATCTAAATTAACTTTAGTGAACCACTAGTTAAAGTGAAAGTGAAATTAGGGTTTTTGCTTTACCACTAGTTAAAGTGAAAGTGAAATTAGAGTTTTCACTTTACCTGAAGTTATAAAAGAGAAATCAATTGGTGGAGAGAACACACACACTTGTATTTCGACAAAGACATGATATAGATAGTGAGAGAAAGTCAGACATAGGATTTAGCTAAGAAGACAAAGGGGCGAGCAATAGGATCATCGAGCTTTGTACAGTTGGGTCGTACATTCACATAGGAGGGTGTTGAGGTTTAGCTGGGATTTGCCCAGTGATTCTCTCGGGTACTGCATTCGTCAGGTTTGGGTGAATTTGTAGTGATTGTAAAAGTTCCATATTTTCTCATAATAAAATCTATATCTGACTGTTACACCGGTTTTCCCATCTTGGGTTTTTCGGGGGTTTCCATACCCAAAATAATAGTGTCAATATTGTGATGTGATGTTATTTTTTATTTGAGTTTTATATTTCGTTGCATACTGTAAAATATATTCATGTGTGGTTATCAATAGATATTTTACATGCACTGTTTAGCCCTAGTTGAATATTAAAGGAAAATTTACATGGTATCAGAGCTCTGGTGAGCTAAAACTGAGAGATTTGTAGCAGCAGTGATAGATCAGGGGCAAATCTATAGGAAGACACAAACCTAGACTTCGAGATCTAGGGTTTGACAGGTACACTTTATTATGGCCGTGCAGTTGAGAGTTGAGGATAGACTTCAAGGTGCTCAAAACTTTCCTACATGGAAAGAAAGGATCACAAGGATCCTGGACGTCAGTGATGCAGAGGAGCACATTGACTCCACGAAGGTTGCACCCACAGATCCGACAGATCTAGCAGCTTGGAAGAAGATTGATTCCAAAGCCATGCTGATTATCATGGATGGAGTGAAGGACCATATAGTCCCTCACCTTTCTGGTAAGAAGATCGTATTAGAAATATGAAAGGCTTTGGAGAGTCTGTACCAGAGCAAGAACGAGAACTGGAGGATGGTGTTGTAAGAGAGGATGTGCAACACCAAGATGACCAAGGGAGGAGTGGTGCCTTATCTCAAAAGGCTCACATAGATCATGGATGAGCTTGGAGCTGCTGGTTCTAAGACAGATGATGAGGAGCTAGTTTGGATAGGCCCTCAATGGCTTCTCTAAGCCATGGGATACCTTTGTCAAAGGTGTTGTGGCTAGGGAGAAGTTACCTGATTGGAAAAGACCATGGGATGACTTTGTGCAGGAGGAGACCCACATGGGTTAAGGATCAGGCTCATCCAACAGTGCCCCACAGATTGTGGATGAGGAGGCTCTAGCCCTTACAGGGAAGAGCAAGGGGAAGACAAAGAGGAAGACAAAGAGGAAGAAGGATGGTAAGAAGAACCTTGACGTGTCAAAGGTCAAGTGTTTTATCTGCCACAAGCAAGGACACTTTGCCTCCCAGTGCCTAGACAAGAAGAAGAAGAGTAACACTTAGATGGTTGGATCTGCAGAGGTGGATGAGTTTAGCAGGAACTTTGATGAGGAGTTTTGCTTGATAGCTTGCATGGCAAGCACCACAGGGAGCAACATATAATACATTGACAGTGGAGCATCTAGTCACGTGACTGGACAAAAGAGATTCTTCAGAGACTTGCAGGAGGGTGGAACAGGGATCCACGTTGAGCTGGGTGATGATGCGCGGTATCAGGCGTAGGGAGTTGGCATTATTTCATTTGAGAGGGAGTCTGGCAAACCCCTCAGTTTTGCGGATGTGTTATATATTCTTGGATTGACCAAGAACCTTATATCAGTCTCCACTCTGGAGGACAAGGGATATCAGGTGAAGTTCCGTAATCATAGATTGTATATCAGGCCCAAGGGGTTCGATACGAGCTTGGATCGGGTGATTGGTAGAAGGAGTGGCAAAATGTACATATTACACTTTAAGCCTGCAAAGGCTCTAGTCAGCAACAACAACAGCAGTCAGGGTGAGTTGTGGCATAGAGGATGGCACACTTACATTATGGAGCACTGAACTATTTGAGACAGGCAGTCATTGGAGTTCCTAATGTACAGGAGGAAAAA
The DNA here is from genome assembly GCA_001517045.1 of Pseudotsuga menziesii. Classification (NCBI taxonomy): domain Eukaryota; kingdom Viridiplantae; phylum Streptophyta; class Pinopsida; order Pinales; family Pinaceae; genus Pseudotsuga; species Pseudotsuga menziesii. Next base: position 368,225 of record LPNX010318669.1, on the reverse strand, counting down.
CATAACCACTGCAAGGGTTGTGCTTTGGGGAAGAACATTAGGAAGCCTTTCCCACAGAGTGAGCACAAGTCTAAGGAGCCCTTGGACTTGGTGCATTCGGATGTATGTGGATCTATGAGTGTCCATTCGTTCAGTGGTTACAGTTACAGTTACTGCGTAACCTTCATTGATGACTATTCCAAGAAAACCTGGTTCTATTTCCTGAAGGCCAAGTCAGAGGTCTTTGAGAAGTTCCAAGAGTTCAAGACTCTTGTGGAGAACCAAATAGGAAAGAAGATTCAGGTGTTGAGGACAGACAACGGGGGTGAGTACACTTCCAATGAGTTCATGGAGTATTGTTTGGCTGAGGGGATCAAGAAGGAGCACACTGTGCCCCATACCCCACAACAGAATGGAGTTGCAGAGCGGAAGAACATGACTATGGTTGGAGCAACCAAGGCCATGCTATTTGATCAAGGATTACTACTACTCATCTGGGTCGAGGCATACAGGATTGTAGTATACATTCGGAACAAGTGTCCCCACACAGCCTTGGGGAGGAAGACATCAGAGGAGGTCTTCACAGGCACTAGGCCAGATGTGAGTCACATTTGCATATTTGGCAGTGTCTGCTATTGTCATGTTCATGTTGACAATAGGAAGAAGCTGGACCCTTCTGGAGCAAAGGGGTTACTTGTTGGTTACAACGCGATTGTGAAGGCATATAAAGTTTACATTCCTGCTCGCAGGAGGATCGTTGTGAGCAGGGATGTCCAGTTCGATGAGGACAGGGCTTTGCAGAGATCTCTGGACTTACCAACAGAACAACAACTAGCACAAGAGTCGGGAGTCAAGTTGGAGGAGCCAAATGTACATGTACATGTATAGACACAGAGCATAGGTTCTAGTGGTTAGAGGGAGTCAAGTGGACAAGATCTTTCATTCATTGACTTGAAGGATGAGTTGCAGCAGGAGACGGATGTACAACAGCCGCATCAGGTTGACATTAGGCCAAGGCCTAAGTGGTTTAGGTCCACAGTGCATGATTCTAGGCAGGTAGATCCTCCACAGACATCTTTTAGACGGAGTGTACCACCAGAGAGGCTTAGTTATATGGCACTGATGACAGAGTTGATTAACTCTGAACCTTCCAGCTTTGGGGAGGCTACACAACATGATGTGTGGCAGGAAGCTATGGTTGAGGGGTATGACTCCATTATGAAAAACTAGGTATGGGAGGTTGTGCCGAGGCCACAAGGGGAAAATGTGGGGTAGGATCCAGATGGATCTATAAGGTGAAGCATGCAGCAAACGGAAGCGTGGAGAAGTACAAGGCGCGCTTCGTGGCAAAGGGGTTTTTGCAAAAGGAGGGTATTGATTATGAGGAGACCTTTGCCCCTGTTTCTAGGTATTCTTCCATTCGGACCATTATCTCACTAGTAGCTGAGATGGGTTGGCGTGTCCATCAGATGGGCGTCAAGATTGCCTTCCTCAATAGAGTGATAGAGAAGGAGGTGTATATTGAGTAACCAGAGGGGTTTGATGCAGAGAACAGGGAGACATGTATGCAGATTGCATCGAGCTCTTAACGGGCTCAAGGAGGCACCTCGAGCATGGTACTCGAGGATTGACAGCTATCTACGAGAGATGAGATTTCAGCGGAGTGAGGTTGACCACAGCCTATACTTGACAGGTGAGGTGCCTCTCATACTGGTCTTATATGTGGATGATCTCTTTTTGACAGGAGATGAGAGGCTGATTGGAGACTGCAAGTCCAACCTTGCAGTGGGGTTTGAGATGAAAGACCTTGGGTCGATGCATTACATTTTGGGCTTGGAGGTTTGACAGAGAGATGGATGCTTCTTCATCGGACAAGGAAAGTATGCAGTAGAGATCCTGAAGAGATTCATGATGGAGGACTGCAAGCCCATACCTCTAGTTTCCAACTGGAGGAAGATTGATGCATCAGGGTCAGACGGATTTGATCCTACCTTTTATCGTTAGCTTATTGGATCGCTTATGTATTTGGTCAACACTCGACCAGACATCAACTTTGCAGTCAACTCTTTGAGTCAGTTCATGGTGGACCCACGGAGAGTGCATTGGACGACTGCGAAGCACATACTTTGCTACATCAGAGGTACAATGGAGTATGGATTGGTTTATGTGCGCAGGGGGAGTGTACAGTTAACAGGTTTCACAGATGCTAACTGGGCAGGATGTGTAGAGGATTAGAAGAGTACTTCAGGTTGTTGTTTCAACATTGGATCAGGGGTTGTCTCTTGGTTCAACAGGAAGCAAAAGTCAGTTGCACTGAGCTCGACAATGGCTGAGTACATGGCAGCTAGCATGGCTGCTTGTGAGGGTATGTGGCTGAGGAAGTTACTTGCAGGGTTGTTTGAGTGTGAGCTAGAGGATACAATAGTTCATTGTGACAATCCGAGTGGCATCAGGTTATCTCAGAATCCAGTGTTCCATGACCGGAGCAAACACATAGACATTAGATACCACTTCTTGAGAGATTGTGTTCATAGAGGAACCATTCGGTTGGAGTACATACAGACAGATGAGCAGGTGGCAAACATTTTCACCAAGGCACTTTGCAAACAAAGTTTTGTGAAGTTCAGGGATAAGTTGAGGTTGCTACCGAATCCCTTCCTCGTTGAGAGGGAGTGTTAAACTAGTAGCAACAAGGAAGGTCTTCCTACATGAATGTGTTCTTGCATGCAAAATACTTAAATTAGGAAACCGATTGTATTTAATTTACTTTTCCTAAGTTTACTTTGGAAAATAAATTAAAGTGATCTAAATTAACTTTAGTGAACCATTAGTTAAAGTGAAAGTGAAATTAAGGTTTTTTCTTTACCACTAGTTAAAGTGAAAGTGAAATTAGGGTTTTCGCTTTACCTAAAGTTATAAAAGAGATCAATTGGTGGAGAGAACACACACTTGTATTTCGACAGAGACATGATACAGACAGGGAGAGAAAGTCAGACAAAGGATTTAGCTGAGAAGACGGAGGAGTGAGCAGCAGGATCATCAAGCTTCGTACAGTTGGGCCGTACACTCACAGAGGAGGGTGTTGAGGTTTAGCTGGGATTTGCCCAGTGATTCTGTCGAGACTGCATTTGCCAGGTTTGGGTGAATTTGCAGTGATTGTAAAAGTTCCATATTTTCTCATAATAAAATCTATATTTGACCGCTGCATCGGTTTTCCAATCTTGGGTTTTTCCGGGGGTTTCCATACCCAAAATAATAGTGTCAATATTTTGATGTGATGTTGTGATTTATTTCTTAGTTTTATATTCTGCTGCATATTGTAAAAGATATTCATGTGTGGTTATCAGTTGATATTTTGCATGCATTGTTTAGCCCTAGTTGAATATTAAAGGAAAATTTACATTACGCATATCCATGTCCGCTTGGTACAACACCCATGCCTCATATGGGGCTCAACTTCGTTCAACCCTCTACGCAAAAACAAACTCAACAGTTTGAGTAGATGAATATTGCCAATCCCTCGAACCCATAGAATTAAGGGAAGAAGGGTTGGAACAAACAAAACCAACAACAAGGACAAGGGGGAAACCAATCCCCCCAACATAATCAAAACTAGGGTAACTAACCCCCTTAAGGGGGAAATTCGCCCAAACAAGGCAAGAACACCAATTTGAGGACAAACTATCCTTGCACGATATGTGGTGAGTATGGTCACTACACCCACATTGTCTGCTTATCCCCGACTGTCAAAAGATGTTGGGAGCATAGAAGCAAACACCCATAAACCCTCCCCAAGTGCCTCCTACACAACAACCCTTTTGCAAAAACCCTTTGCCAATCAAGGGGTGGTTACCCAACAACATGATCCTCACCCCCAAGCAAAGGATCATACCAAAACATTTACATGATGCAAGTGTCAGTTAACCTACAAACTCGTAATAAGGAGTGCATCAATGTTGAAACCTCACCTATCCTTGAAGGAACTTCCATTCCTCCAAAAGAACCTTTTCAAATCCCACAACCTACCGCAGAGAAAATTCCAATGATACCTAAAGCACATTAAGACGTACCCTTCATAACCCCCACATGAAGGCTGCACATAATTACAACATTGTTGATGACTTGTCACCATCACTAGTTGCCATGTCAACTCCAGAAGTTCTTCAATAATGCCCTACCCAATGAAAAACATTATTGAATGCACTTGGAGCTGTATACCTTTTCGACTCAAACCTCATGACTCTTGACCTTGATAAGGTTAGAACCATGACTACCCTCATCAGTCGCATTCCAAGTGCCAGTCCTGGTAAAAAATATTATAATCCATTGGTGTATAATAGATGAAGTCACATCTACATGTGTTGTCTTCCAATGTTTGAAAAAATTGGGCTCCCTAGAGTTAGCACCATTCTCTATTGCTTTTCATGCATATGATTGCAGAGCATCCCAACCAAGAGGATTGTACCAAAATGTCACCATCAAGCTAGGGGGAAAAATGGTAATGGTAGATGTTTAAGTTATGGATTCCCAACTTGACTGCAACATCCTCCTTAGGTCGGAGTTACATGTACGCCATGAAGGTGGTCTCTTCCTCAGTGTTTTGTACCACGACGTTCCCATTTAATGGGAAAGTGGTCACCATTGACCATCTAAGCTATGACAACCTCCATACACCCTACCAATCTCGACAATGTCTTTCCCGCATTAAGTAAGACAAATCCCACACCTTACATTGAGATCATCTCGGGTGTATACAAAGATTTAGATCTTCTCGAAGCATTTTCGAGACCTCCACTAAAAATCTATTCCATACTAGAAGTTCTAATGTGTACTCTTTCTACCATGGAGAATGAAGCACCCACACCTAGGGAACCATCATCAACAACCCCATCAAGCCACGACGTTGAGAAAATATTGAACCCATCGATGCCACCTATGTTCCATATACCATTTCTATACCCCCCCATGGGAGTACAAGGAACACCAGCAATGGCCCAACTGACACTACCAAGACTCACGCTTGGTCTTCCTGTGTGGTACTTGACATCACCATTTCCATAGATGGATGGCCACTTGTATCCCATTATGAGATGGTCCTTGTATGAGTTACCACTCCAACTTTGTCCACTAAAACCACCACCAACGGTCACCAAATCACAAAATAGGGGAATTATTCAACCCAAGCCAATTACCCTTGCCAATTGGGGCACTACTTAGCCCAAGTTAAAATGCCCCATCATAGAAAACCATGCTCTTGCATCATTGTCGAGAACAACCAAGACCAACATGAAGGGTGCCACTCAACAAACAATAAAAGAACCCATCATGCATGATAGCCCCACCATGTGGATCACACCCCCATGCGCTCTCTGTGGACAANATGAATCTATGCCCCACCTTACTCGAGCTCAAAAATTTGTTGAATACATCTGTTAGTGCCAAATCCACACCCCCCCCCCCCCAAGCTGATACTGGGGGCACATCAGACCCATCAACCCCAAAATCCAAATCGTTATTCACCAACAAAGCATGTTTGATTTGTTCTCAATATGGCCATTATAACACATCATTGCCCCGATCTCCCTTGATTTTAGAACACATCAACCATTGGAGGAGGAAACACCACACCTCATGAATAGGATTTCTACTCCTAATAGTATCCGCAACACCTCCCCACCAACTGTCAAAATCCCACCTCACGTATAGAACCAGGGACATGCTACTCACCCATGTTGCGAGTGTAAGTTAATGCCCCACCATACGTTTCAATGTCCATTAGGAGCGACCTTCCACACCCTTGAATCCGAACAAAGCCGCCTCGTGGACAACCTCAGCCCTACATGCGTAGTTATTTCAATTGTTGTAGAAGAAGATATCTCGACTGTGAGTAGCTATGAGGAACATCTCCTTATGGTATTCCTTTCACGAGGGATCAACCCCCAAACCATACCTCCAACATTACTCCAAGCACAGATTGCCTCTCCCCCTCCCACTCACCACAGATTTTCTTCTTTGACACTATACCCCTAAGCAATGCATCCCCTAAGTGCACCATGTTTTGACTTATTATTTTTGCATTGTCATGTTCTTTACTACACTTGTGTATGTGCACCATGTTTGCAAGAAAATGACCAGAACGTCTATAATGGATGTCACCAACCCCAATATAAAGTACCACTTTCAGGTATGATCATAGAGCTAGCCTCATGGAACCCTTGTTTCCCCTTGATAACCATACCAGATATATCACCCTCCAACAATATTCCAGTTTTGTTGTGCTTTCAACATCCCAACTAAGGACAACTCTGTTACCCCCATAGGTGTTTGACCTTAGCAAGCCCCATCATCGACACACATGATGTTGACCCCCCCACAAGTCTAAGGCATTTGTCCCCACCAGAGTCACCGTCTTGAAGCCAACTATTCTATAGTTGTGCATTTACTCTCCTACCTCAAGCAGTGCCACAAAAAATAAGTTCTTCGACACTAGTTACGAAAGAGATTTTACAATGGCCTCCTCATACCTCCATGAGCATTTAACCAATTCGAAAATATTCTTCGTATCATTACCTCTTCCAAGACATCAATGGGGAACCCTCCCCTCAGAGATCAACAACTCCATTCAGTTATTCTTGCAGGAACATTCTACATAGCATTTATTCATGGGGCACCCGTCTTCACATTTGCAAAACACAAACCCCTCATTTCATCTTGGAAGAGGTTCCATGATTCACTCAAAACCATGGGGGCCCCACCCATCATCAAATTGACTCCTCGACCCACCAAAAACTTTGGAAGTTCGACCCATCATCAAATTGGTCCCCCCAACACGCCCAAAACCATGGGGACCCACCAATTATTCTTTATGTACACACAGTTCCCAGTTCCATGTATACACGAGAACCAATCAATCCCATGGTTGCCTTTGATCGATGACATGAAAAGTCTCCCAGGACCTCACAAGTCATGCCTTTGTTAATATTCACTCTCTCAAGTATTGTGTCACTCACAAAGCCCTTCATTTACAGTATGTCTCCCTCCGTCACATCTTCATTTGAAGCATGCAACAGTTAGTCCTCCCCCCAGTATCATCGATCAAAGGAAGTATGAGCCCCATGCTTATCAGCGAGTATTATGTCAGGTCGGTCAGCCTCACTTGGTTACAACATGATCTTGGTTCATTACACAAGACCTCTTTCTTGTATAGATTCTTCAGCTGTCATTGGCGCCAAAAACCTCATACTCTAAGAGTTGAAGAGGTAGCAGTGGTACCTCATAATTCCTTTCAATCACTATAAGGGATTACCTCAAACTAAGTAAGGAGATTCATTAGTGCTGCTTAACTAGGTAGTCTCCCCCTATACTCGACAACAAATCATTTATTTGCATTAGGGGGGTCGTACATTTTGAAGGTAGTAGTGTTCATGTTTGAAGATGATTAGTTGCAACAACCATGGCATACTATAACCCCCTTGGCTCCACACTCATTCTAGATCCCGACCTCTATGGGTCTATATAGATTCACAACCATTCTGCTTCTTCAACACCAGTTACAACCATTCCAGGTTCATGTACTCTTGCATGGTTCGAGGCCACCCTTCTCCATGCCCTCAATAGTTTATGAGAGGTCCCTCGATCTCTTCATTTTGTAGCCATTCTATCACCTTTTCATGAGCATGGGGATTTCCACCACATTTGAATAAAAAAAACACATTGGCAAGCATTCCCCCTTGGGATGGTCACTCTTGTCCACATAGTTTGAATACCCTAGAGAAGAACCCAAGAAATGATGATGCATTATTGGCTCTACAGTACTTTTCGAACCTCAGACATCAGGGGGCATATGGTATCACAAAAAACTCACACACGTACGACAAATTCATGATTCACATGGGAAGGTATCATCAACATACAACAAGCACATAGAATAAGGCACCTCCACAAGATCTAAAGAGAATAATGATCCCAACATAGCCTCAAAACAACAGAAAACCAGAACAATACTAGTTAAGCTCTGGTTACTAGTGTTGCAGTGCAAGCTTCAAGAGCAACACCCGCGCTGTAGCGTGAAGTTTCCTTCGATACCCACGCTACTGACACAAACGGTGGGATTTCACCCATCGACAACACATTGGTGGCTCATGAAAGCTCCACTTACCCGTTTAAATTCGAATTTGGCATTTCACACACTTGGTTTCATTAAATGGCCTCTTGATGTACATGGGAGCTCAAACTATGAATCAATGGTTTCACATTGTGATCTTGTCATTTCTTAGCCACCTCGTGGCCTATAAAAGAAATCCATGGGAACGTTATTTGTAAGAATATTTGGAAGAAAAGTTATGTTGTAGGAATTGTACTTGAGCTCTCATCTTGTTCAACATTTTTCCTCACTTTCCAAGCATTTCTAGAGCTTCCTTACATCCTTCCCTCAAGGGGCAAGTGTTCTTCCCATTTTACATTCGTTCATTAACCACACTTCAAATATATTGTTGGACAAGGAGGACCTCCCTTAGGAAGAGTATTTGCCTTCGTTTGGAGCTCACCTCTATAAGGTGTTTGTATTGGCTTGACCATTGGGCAATATAGAAGTGGTTTGGCTAATAGTGGCTATTGAAGTTTGCATACTTTCCCCCTTTGTTATTTCATTCAAGTTTTATCATTCCTATTTGTTTTGTTTCGCTTGCTTCTAACAATCTCTTGCAGGATCCCATGGGGTCATCCAACCTCATCACCACCCCCCAAAAAGGGGCTTGATACTGAGGCCTTGCTGCAGCCTACAAGGCCCAACCCATGACAAAGTGGGAAGCACTCTTGTGCATTATTTCCCACAACACCAACCTTCCATGGTTGATGATGGTGCATTCTTCTTGTACATCACATGTTCATGATGGTGCATTATGCTTTCTCCCTTTGCCTATAAGTGAAGATGTTTAAAAAGAATGTTGGAAGTTAAATGAAAATATTTGGTGCATAGCTCTACGAACATGGAAAGTAGAATGTTGTGATATTGTTTTAAGCCTTGAAATTACTTCTATTGGGTAACTTTGTTCCCCTTTCCTACAAAAGAAAATTTACCCTTGAATTTTATTATAAGTTTGAATTAATCTTATGGAGTTATGATAACAATAGGAAGTTAAAAAATATGTTATTTATTGTTCACAATACCCGAAAGTGCTCTCTTTTTTGGATTTAGTGAGTACATTATTCAATTCACACCAAACTACAGTCTTGTTAGTATATGGTATGAAAATCCAAAGATAGAAATACAACATCACTCATTTTGATATTGGATCCTTAGTAAATGAACTTGACAAGTATATGAATAGAAGATTGATGTTCCTTGGCACTTTTACCATCCTTGTTAATAGCAAGGATGGCAAGAATTACAAGAGTACCTTAACCATTTCTATACTAAGAAACTCTAAGCAACCCCACCAACAATGGTAGAGTCCCAATCTTTGTGAGAAATTAAATAAGGCAACTCAAGTGTCATTTATGTCTTGTAGGTTCATCACAAAGTAGATCGACCAAAGCCAAGACTGCTTCTATCCTTGTTCTCATGTATTAATTCCATGTTTTAGTAGCGATCGAGATAACTTATGGACCTTGTTCTCATATATTACTTACATGTTTTAGTAGCATATCAAGATTGCTCCTAAGCCTAGGTCTCATCTATTACTTCAATGTTTTTTATCTGGATTTATCTTTTGCAATTAACTGGAGTTCCTTTGATGAGTTCTCAGGACGTTGAGTTGTAAGGCAATATAGACCTTGGATAAAAACATATATGTTTGTTTTTGGTCCACAAGGGGATTCTCTTCTTACTGATTTGGACGTGTTTTTCTTTGGAAACTCAATTTATTAAAATAATTAAGAATTAGAGGGCATACTTTGGTGTTCTTGTCGTGGTATCAAGTGAGGAAAAACTTCCTAGTATGGTGGAAAGGTTGTGTGTTCTCAAATCCCACCATTTCAGAATGCTCATAAGTTTGCAAAAAAATGAAAATATCTACCTTATTGAATCAAGTAGTTGAGAAAGGATTTCAATATCCAGATATAATGAAAGGGGTAGAACATCATATGCCCTATAGCAACGGTAACAATGTCGTTCATCAAGGCCAATGAAATTGGACAAATGTAGTCCTCATGATTAGTGGGATAGTTGACATGAAGGTATTGTTATTTTCATGAATAAACAAGTTTAAGTGTAGTAATGATATGCTCTTGCATATTTGGGCCAGTTGAGGACACGTTGTAACCAATAGCTTTGAGAACTATTCACTTGGCCCATCTAGGCCCAACGTTGTAACCAATAGCTTTGATACCACACTGTCCCCTCCCCTCCCCTCCACATTAGCATATAAGGGAGGGATGTAGCTTCATTGCTCGCTCTGATACCACACTGTCATGTCTCCTCCCCTCTACATCAACATATAAGGGAGGAACGCAACTTCCCTACTCGCTCTGATACCACAATGTCTATGTACCCACGTGCCCATACACCTGACTGATATGTGTAATAATTTACAATTTATTATTTATTTCTCTTTAAACACAGTCATGGGTCATGTTCATCCTTTAACATTCATGCTTAAGCATAAACACCACTATAACGGTCGTTCCGCAGTGGACAAATCCACTCTGCAACCATAAAAGTCATTTTTGCACTGATCTTGACCTTTTCGCCTTCCGCCTTCCGCCATCCGACTTCTGCCATCCTCAATGCGGCTTGCGACAGGCGGAACTCTGCAAAACGCTATTGTCATTTCTCACATTTCTGCCTTTTGCTTTTCGCTGCGCGCTCTAGGTAGCGGAAACTCAAAAAACAACGGAGTCATTTAATCACATTCTGCCCTTCGACTTCCGCTTTCTGCATTCCGCTACGGACTTCGGATAGCGGAAAACCGACAAAACGATACCTTTACTTGTTCACTTTCTACTTTCCGCCTTCCGCCTTCCACATTCCGGATCGCGGAAAACCAACATTTGGATTCATTTATCTTTCTGTTTTTTGATTTCTGCCTCCTGCCTTCCGCCTTCTGCAACGGATTCTAGGGTGTGGAAAAACACATTTTTACTTTAAGATAACCGCATTTTGACTCTTTGGCCAAATATCCAACCTCCATGATTATAAGCAAAATACAGTGGAAAAACACAAGGCATATACAGATGCAAAATGCAAGGACATTTAACAACATTAAACTCTACTTAAATATTTAGTAAGCTTTCAACATAATCGGTACATTCATAAGCAAATACATTGTAGAAATAATATAACAGAGAATACTTATCTTGAAAATGAAGCTGTCCTACAACTAGCTATGTCGTTGCAACGTTCCACCCAACCATAGGCCAGTTGTGTTCATTAATCTTTCAACACAACTGGCACCCTCGAGTTGGGCATGATTTCCACAAGGAATTAGGGAATAACAGGCTCACACATAGGCAAAACATATCAAACACAGTCAAGCCAACCTACAGTTGGGTTTATCCTACTATCCAACCAAGCCAATACACAATTGGGTTTATCAGGTTGCAAGTAACCAAGCCAATATACTGCTGGGTTTATCAGGATACTCAGCCAAGCCATCACACTATTGGGTTTATAAGGCAACTAAGCCAATCCAACTAACATTTGGGTTTATCAGGATGTTTAGCCAGGGATCACACATGGCCAAATGCACACCAAGACACAACCAAGCCAACACACCGTTGGGTTTATCAGGCTGCTCAGCCAAGCCAATATATGATTGGGTTTATCAGGATGCCCAACTAAGTCAATATGCCATTGGGTTTATTAGGCCGCCAGCCAAGCCAATCTACGTTTGGGTTTATCAGGCTGCCAAGGAAGTGGAAAGGTAGAATGACTAAGCTAGTGGCTCATTCACAGAGCTAGGGACACCTCCACAAGATCTATTTGGCTTGGAATCCACAATACCTACACACCCAACACAAGGAAGTATCCTCTTCTCTGCTACACAGTCCCTTGGGCTATACCTTCCCTTCCAGTGCTCTTCAGGATGTGCATATAAGATTCACCATCCACTCTTATCTTTTTGTGAGGTTCCTCTCTTCACTAGGTTTATCAAGCCAATTCAACGTCTCTTCCACTCCTAAGTATTGCATACAGTTCAGACCCAAACCAAGGCACACAGAACAACAAACCATAAGGAGACACAACAACACAGGGCTCCAGTTTGTACCACAGACAACTAGGGTTCTACACCACTCGCTCTGTAGAACAGGAGAAACAAGGTTTCACTTGTACACAAGAGACCAGGGTTCCATACCACTCCGTAACGCAGAAAAAAAACTGTAGAAACGTGCACCAATACTCTGCTACATCTCACTACATGAGGAGCAAGAACTCTGCGTGAATCCGAATAATCGAATCCTGCGTGAATGAGGATAACACTGCTGAACAACTCCTTCCATGACTCAACATAGTGAATAATGAGTCCCTCTCGAATCCAATGGAATGGAATGGCCCAAAAACGTTCTTGTCGACTCAGGAAAATGCTAGACTGGGCACGCATTCACATGATTACTTGCTTTAGAAGCAAGAATTCAGCTTCCCTAGATTGCATGTTTACTCATACTATAGGCTGGCTCAGTCACGAAACTGTCTTCCATGCCTCGCTTTGCCCAAGTCATTACTTGCCTCAACCGCACTTCTGGAAGAATTGAAAGATTGAGTACATAGGACGAAAATGGTAGATGAGAGCTTATGGTTTCTCTCATCGACATCTGGTCTCATCCTATTGGATCAAAGGTTTGGATAATTCCTCTCCCTATTCCTTGTGAAATCATGCCCCCATCTCTTTCGTTGCAGTGCATAGCTAGTTATGGTATTTTATTAAATTGCATATTTACATGATATCTCAAAATATACCGTGCCTGACCAGCACGAGAACCATCGGCATTAACCTTGATCGTCGATACATAAAACACCAAATTAATGGCAGGGGCTTGGCCTTGAGCTCCTCGCCATGATTTAATAACAATAATTACATCATGTACAATTTTAATACCATGGGGTCAAAACCGGGGTATTACAACCATCAACAGTAGAACATAATCATAGAGAAGATAATGAAAGAAGAGATAGAAAAAGAATAGCTATGAGATGACCTCGAACTGTAGGGGGGAATTGGACCTAAATCAAACACCTACATTAAGCTCTGATAAGAGGTCTAAATAGCCTCTCCTACAACCAACTTGGATTGTAACATTTCACCTTCGAAATTGGTTCAATGGAAGGGAGGATGAACATCCACCGTGCAAGGACAAGCTAAAGCTCCCCAAAATTGAAAAGATACAAATGAAAAATGGAGATTCCTTGGGCCCCACACACCTCAAGCACTCTATTTGGGTATATTTTTAACTCTTATATGTCATAATATTTGTAAGAGAATCTGCCATAATTGTCATAAGGTGTCATATGGTTGTCATAGAATCTGTCATTGACTAAAAATAACTCTATGACTCTTCACCTTCCCTATAAGAGTTACTTATCTCTCCAAATTCGAATTTGAGGATGGTGCCATGTGTAAAGGAGGACTATTCCCTCATGTGGACCCCACATATCCACTTATGCGCCCCAAGTCCAACTAGGACCCCATGCCACTTCATTTTGGAGAAATGAATGATTTTCCCATAATTTATTGGCCTATTTTCCAACACCACTTCATTTTTGTTCGTTAATTTGTATATAGGTTGTTGCTTGTTGTGTAGTTAATTTTTGGTACCTTGTGTCTTGCAGGTGAAGAGCATCATCCCCTCCATTCCATAAATTTGGCCCCCATTTGGCATTGTCAACTAGTTTACATAGTAGCGCGACTCCTGTTGTTTCTGGGTGGTTTTCGTGCAACTAATCCTTCGACATATGTGTTTTCAACATGTTTTAACAGTATTCCACCCGTGTGGATTATCTTCCATGGATAAATGTTGTTTTTCCTCATTGTTCCTGTGCTAAAACACATCAGTGAGGTTTCTGCCACACTGTAGCATGACTGTAATTTTTATTTTTGCGTTGTCTATTGTTTATTTGGTTTTTCTCTATTTTATCAACTATCTGCAGCCCACCAGCTGCTCACTAATTAACTATGAACTAATTAGCTGACAATGGTTACTTGTTTCACTAGTAATTATCCCACCTATACTAAGAATAGGGAGTAAATGGGTCATTCCCCGTCGAAATCAAATTAGGTAACCAACTTTGAGTCTCCCCAAGGACCTCATTGTTGTCACTAGTATTAAGGACTTTATATGATTGTTGTTTTTCTTTGAACATCATTATTTTAAAGTAGTATAGCATCCACTATCTGCACAGAAGTAAGGACCTAAAGCCCCTTTCCTTCCCAAGTATGTTCTTCACGATATCCGTGAATCAAAAAAGGGAGTGAAGGGTGAAATACCTCCTATGCACATATCATTTATTTTTACAAGCATCACTAGTTTGTTAAGAGCTCAACCTACAATCATTTTTTTTCGATCACTTCACTTAATTTCAACAATACTATTTGGTTTCATCACGTGTATTCCCACAAGCACACTCTAGGGACCTAAATACTCATTACAACAAATTATGCTCTTCACAATTTTAGTGAATCAGAGAGGACGAAGAGTGTGAAATACCTCCCTTACACTCACCTTAATTCACAAAAAATCCTTAAGAAACAACCATTATAAGATGCTAACCAACTAAAATCCTCCACAGGAAGTCAAAAAACAATATTTTATCTTGGTAGGATGATTGGGTTAGGCATCCAAACAATACCCAACAACTTAGATTCATTAGGAATACTTTTGAAACATAGCATGTTTGTCTTCTAGGGTACTGTTGAGGCCTGGAAATTCACAGGCAGCAACAGCAAGGGATTCTCCCCAGCCAACGTTCCCGACTAGCCCATGACTGTTTGGAATGGGGAATCCGTCCGGTTTGCGGTCCATCTACCGTAGGTCAAGTAACAAAAAAAACCCAAAGGGTTTTACCGGTTGCAGCTCAGTCCACCGTGTATATTTTTGACTTTAAGTATGATATGCAAGTGCCTATCTAACATGCAGATTGATAAAGAATACGAGGAGTGGTCACAATGTGATGCACAGGTTCTTACCTTTTGTCTTAGACTCTCTCGCTTCTAAATCACACACAAATGAAAACAAGATTAACTAAGCTGTCCCTAGGGAGCAAGATTATCAATTAATGAGTAATGTATTACTGCTCATATGTTAAGATAAATCACAGATAGCTGTTCTTAGAATCAAAACACATAAACATGAATATAGATATACACAACAAGATAGCTCGTCGTCTGTTAGAACATTCATTACTCATAGTGGAACTTATCACAAAATAAATCAGAGAACATTCAAATAAGAACATAGGTTCAGAAAGTTAGAACGATCTCACAGTTAATGAAACATAGTTTAAAAGAAAATAGTTCCCTTTCAACATTGTTCATTTTATCACATTTGAACATTCCACACAACACTTTCTCCAATAGGCAAAATTGTAATTTTATTATTGCAAAACGAAATAGTTCCTCTTACAACAAGTAGTTCACAAGTCTCACTGGGAAAAAGCCCCCATTCCTCCCTATCTCTTTACTATATTTATACAAGAACTAGCTTAAAACTTTTCGGTTGCTCCCCAACCGTTTCAATCTCCAGTTTTGTCATTTTGCGAATGCTCATAATTCAACGTTATGTTTCAAATAAAGATTTTTATAAAAAACGGCAAAAGCTAGGTAACTGACGAACTGCCCAAGCCTGGGCCTTTGCTCTTTATTGATTACGCTCTACCATTCCTCAGTCCCTCATCAGACCTTTATTATTTTCTTTTCCTCGAGCAACAACTCTACTGCTTTATGCTTTACCATGCTTTGTCCTTCAACTGTATCTTCTTCACCGCAATAATCTTCAAAGGGATCTGAGAAAATTTCCTATGTCTATCTGCGATCAAACGAAAACTCATCATTTATCTCGACTATTTTTAATAAACATCAACCATAATACCAATAACATGAGTACTGAAAGAAAAGAAAACCGGATCTGGGTTTTCTCGTGAAAGATTCAACCTGATAAAACAAGGCACACCGGTCATTTACGACATCAGTTACGAGTTCGTAACAATCGACAGGAAAACGATTAAGAAATGGGCACATGAAACCCCCATTGGTGAATCAGAACACTTGACATCGGTCGGTTAGTGGGCTACGTAGTCGCAACGGTGGGTAACCTACAATCTAGGGGTTCTGGCACACAAACCCAAATTGGCGCGATAAAACGTCGAGGGTCGGATCTTCTGAAGCATCGGATAGTTAGTGCGCTATATAGCCGCAACGACGGAAGTTATACGGTCAAGAAAAATATGCAGACTAGTCAACATCGAAGAAAAATAGAACAAGACATCGGCGAAAGGAAAAGCAGTTCGACGGGCAGTTGGTCTACTCTGGGGCCGCAACGGCGGACCTCAATCAGCATTCGACCTCCGATCAGAGTCATAACACCTTCCGAAACATCGCAAAGCGAGA
>LPNX010318669.1:281409-351669 GCA_001517045.1 Pseudotsuga menziesii | reverse complement strand
TTCCTCCAAAATTAATAAATATTATTTTATTATTTTAACTATTATTTTATTAATTCATTTTAGGAGGCCCATTTTGAGTTGAAATTTCCTCTAATGTTTTTTTAACAATAAAATGAGAGATCAACGAAAGGCTTTAATTATCGGCGCAATGGCTAACTGACCTCTGAAAGAAAAAACGACAACTAAAAATCTCATTTAAACCTCGACCAAACCTCGATAAAACCTGCTAAGTTCTACAGTCCAAAACATTTGCAGACCCAAACGAATTCTCAAAAAACAAGAAAACTGGTCTCAAACAACCCACACGTGTAGCAGAGTGGGAACAAACGACCTTCAACAAAATCAACAAGGAGGGTCCAATTTTTTTTTAGAAATTTGGGAAAAGTTGTAGTTGCAACAATTGGCGGCTCACTGGTGAACCCAGATCTCTGAATAAACTCCTCCTTAAGCAATAGACTGTTTAGCAGTAAAACCGACATGCTGAATTCTTCTAGATGCCTGGATTCCCATAATGTCAAATATATGTATTTGTAATCATTGATGATAGTCCAATTTTAGGGAATGAAACCCAAAATCTCAAAGTCAGGATAACTCTTTTGAGGCTAAGTAGGTGGATTTCATTTTACCTTTGTCTTTGGGTAGCTTCCAGCTTAGACACCACATGATTGTAACACATGGTAAATAGAAATATTCGTTTGTTTCCCATTCCCATGCCACTTGGCACTTTTCGTTTGTGGACTTTTTGTCCTTTTGATTCCTCCTCATGCCTTTCTTTCTGAATTTTATTCAGGCTCTTCTATCCATAGTGTCATTTTGTGTGAGAGATGCATTTAATTTTTAGCTCACGAACGGAGAAGAACTTTTGGCAATCTGTACTCATATGATTCAATACTTTGTTTCGATAAATATTGCTTTCTTAGGAGTTTTGACACTTATTAGCCTTTAGCTTTCAATTCTTGGCATGTGATCATTTAGATATAATATACTGTTTACCCTGCTCACCTTTCCATGGGTCTTTTGCTGTAACCCCCTAGGACATTTTAGATGTGAAATGGATGGAGCCTCGAAATAGTATTCCAAACTTTTTGATTCTGAGTTATTTCAGGGATTATGCCGGACTTCAATGTGTTCATAGACATTTAGGAAAACTACCTACTAGAAGAAAATCCACCAGATACAAACAATAGGAAACAGCCTAATGCCCAAAAAATCTCAGTTTATCAAGGGCTCTGATACTCTCCATGCAACCAAAAGTTTGCTTCTTTTATTGAAATCAGAAGAAAACTAAACTAAACAAAAAGGAAAGGAACAAATCGAAATGGCAAAACAAATAAATTATTTATGTACAAAACAAAACAAAATAAAACAAAAAATCAAGAAAAATAAGGTTTAAGAACTAAACCATTTACTGGTAAGTTCTCCTCCCATTCCTGTAAATCTTGCAATTTATAGGTTGAGGGGCCAAGTTTTGCTGCAATCTAGAAAAGGGCCTACCCATAAATGTTGAAACTTCATGTGCTTTCCCTTCTCATCATGAGGGTGATCCCACTTAAGAATCAAATCTCCTACTTCAAATTTTTTTTTCCTGTTGTTGTTTAAAACGTTCTCTGGCTCTGGATCTAGATTCCTTTGCCTTCAAAAGATTATGGATTCTTATTTGCAAGACTTCATTATCTGATCCTCTTGACTCCTGAGCTATTATGGAAGAGGGTAGCATGATATTGGGGGGTAGAATGGCTTCTTTTCCATAAACAAGGGTATACTGGGACACACCTAATGAAGTCTTGGGGGTGACACTATCAACCAAAAGAGCATTTGGTAAAGCTGAATGCCAACTTCTCTGGTTTTCTATCACAGTGTTTTTTAAGATTCTAATCAGATTCTTGTTTGTAGATTCAGCCAAACCATTTCCTTGTGGATAATAATTTGCAGAATAATGCAACTTAATTTCCTTTTCATGAGCAAATGCAGTTAATCTAATAAAGGAAATATAAGTAGCATTATCGAAAACTAAAGAAATTGGAACTCCAAACCTGGTCATAATATGATCTTGCAAGAAGTCCATGACTGTATCTTCATTCACTTTACGCAATGGAATGGCCTCGACCCATCGAGTGAAGTAGTCGGTTGCCGTCAAAATATACTTGTGTTGCAAAGACGAATTTGGCTTTATTTCTCCAATGATATATATTCCCCATTGCTCAAACGGTTCTGTTATCGTCACAGGCTTTAATGGTCCTGCTGCTTTAGCTTGTCTTCCACCACACCTTTGATAGATGTCACACTTTCTGACATGGGCATGTACATCTTTGAACAGTGTGGGTCAATAGTATCCAGCTCTGAGAATTTTATGGGCTATTGTGTCTCCGGAAAAATGCCCTCCCGCAGGCCCACCATGTAAGTCTATCATGACCTTCTTCGCATCTTCTTTCTTTAAGCATCTAAGAAGAACTCCATCATAATTCTTCCTGAATAATATTCCTTCAATAGTCTGATATGAGACTGATTTAAGACGTAGTGCTCTTCTTTGCTTAGAATTCCAATGTTCCGCTAACAATCCCTCCTGGAGGTAATGCACAAGGCCTCGATACCAGGAGTCTGGAGCTGTGAAAAGAGGACAAACATCCATCAAATGCAACTCAGCTTCATCTTCCCAGTTATTTTCTTCATGGTCTTTACTTTCGGTCATTAGTTTGCACAATCATTGCCCTTTAACTATGGAGGCTGGCTTGAATTCGAGGTCATAGTCTTGTAAAGCTATTACCCAGTTGCCTCTTCTTTCTCCTAATTCCTTTTGTAGCTGGGTGTGGAACTATCACCTTTGTTCGGTTCTTAAGTATATACGGTCTGAATTGTTTTACCGCTTTGAAGACTGCATAAGCTTGTTTATCCACAGCTGGGTAATTCAATTCGGCTCCCTGCAGACCAGTGCTCATAAATGATATGGGGAACTCATCTCCCCTATCTTCCTTATGGGTAAGCACCGCTACTAGTGAATCGTCAGATGCGAAAGTGTACAAAATAAAATCTTTTTCAAAATCCGGACTTTTGAGGGAGGGTGCGTGAGCAACAGATGTCTTTATTTTACTAAATGCATTCTTCTCTACATCAGTCCACTTGAATTGTACACTTTGCTTTACCATTTGCTGCAAAGGTTTAACAATTTGAGTGAAATCCAGCACAAACCTTTGCACGAAATTTATTGTCCCCATAAATGATTGCATGCCCTTTTTATTATGGGGTAAGGGAATCTGTTCGATAGCTTTGATCCTCTCTGGGTCTATGGAGATCCCCTTCTTAGAAACCACGTGACCCAGTAACTTACCTTCGGTGACAACAAACATGCACTTCTTGAGGCTTAATGAGATACCATATTTTCGGTAGCGTTTGAAAATCTGTTTTAGATGGAATGTGTGTTCTTCCCTTTTCTTTGAGAATATCGTGATGTCATCGAGGTATACTACAACACTGCGGCCAATCAGACCGCAGAAAGCTATGTCCATAGCCCTCTGGAGAGTAGCTCCAGCGTTTATGAGTCCAAAAGGCATCCTTCTGTAAGCAAAAGTCCCCCATCGGGTTCTGAATGTCATTTTAAGCTTGTCTTCTTCAGCTACTAACACTTGATTGTAGCCAGAGAATCCATCTAATAAAGAAAATAATTCAGAACCCAAAACCATTTTCAATATCTGTTCCATGGGTGGGACAGGATAATTGTCTTTATCCGAAGCGCGATTTAGGTTTCTGAAATCCACACATCGTCTAATTTCTCCAAATTTCTTTATTATTGGTACCAGATTTGAAACCCATTCCGAGTGTCTAACTTTGAAGATAATTTTAGCATCCAACAACTTCTTTACTTCATTCTGAATTAGAGGCTCCAGTTTTGGATGCATTTTCCTTAAAGGCTGTTGATAGGGCTTGACCTCAGATCTGATGGGGATAACATGCTGAATAATATTGGTGTCATACGTCTTTAGATCTTCATATGTCCAGGCGAAAACATCTTTGTATTGTTTGAACAGACTGATGAACTTATTTCTTTCACCTGGAGAGCAACACTTTCCCAAATTCACATATTTAGGCTCAATTTCAGTCCCTAAATTAATCAACTCGAACTGTAGAGATGAGCTATGAGTCTTCACATTCACTGGCCTTCTGAATTTATCGTTTAGATCAAACATTTGCTCTAAAGTCCTGACTCCTTTATGAATAAAATTATCAAATTTTATCTTGGCCTGATGTTCTTCATCATCAATAATTTCCCCTTTGAAGGTCTCGTCATTTGTCAAGCATTGTAGAATCTGCTGATCATCATCAAAAACTTGTAAATTGGTAATCATATCTGGAACCTGGGGCCTGAAAAGCAATTCAATAGAACACCGGTTATTAGAGGGCACAAGCCTTGCAGCTGAGGTGGCCAACAAGTCAGCTGTTGCATTCTTAAGTCTAGGAATCGATACAATATTAATGCATGAAAACATTTAAGCAAATCCTATACTTCATTTTGATAAGCTTTTAAAAGAGGGAAAATGCAATGTATTTGATTTCGAATATGTTTTAAAAAAATTTCAGAATCTCCATACACTTTAATATTTTCTACCTTCAATTAAATTGCTTTTCTTAGTCCCTGAACTAATGCTTCATATTCGGCTGTGTTATTGGTGCATTCAAACTCTAACCTACATGAAAGAAAATGTTTATTTTTCTTAGGATCAATCAGGACACAGCCAGCTCTTGACCCTTCCAAAGTTTTAGACCCATCAAAGAAAAGCGTCCAAAAATCGCCTATCACTACTGTGCATGAATCAACATCTACATCTACAGCTAAGTCTACTATTTTACAATCAATTTCATCAGCCTGTGAAAACCGAAAGAAATCAGGCTGAGCATCTGATGTATCGCTGGCTTCTTCCGCTTGATGGTTTCCCGGTCCTAGCTCAATGAAGTAATTTCCCAAAATAGAATTCACTGGTTTATTTTTACCTTCGAACTGAGTGACATTATGTTTCATGTGGGGTTCTCTTAAAACTTTAATTTGATGTGGGATTCCTTTATAAGGTAGTCACAGATGTGACCAATCCGAAGCAAAGTATCCATTCAGTTTTGCTGACCAATCTCTGCTCAACACAAGTCCATAAGCCTCAGGTATGTCCGCTACTACAATATCAATGAATTGACATACCTTATCATTTGAAGATAAGCGAACGAGAACATCTTCCATTTCCCCAATTACCTTCACATTTGTTCTGTCCAACTGAATGACCTTCCAGGTAGATGGTTTAGGTTGTCCATTTATCTTTTTGCAGACCGACAACGGCATAACATTTACTGATGCCCCTGATTCTACCAGACAGTTGTGCACGTTGTGGTTGAAAATTTCAAAAGTAAGGAGAAATGGTGGAGTCTTGCACTTGGGCTTACCTCCCACACTTGCTTCACCAATTTCTTCTTCTTGGCGTTGATTGTCGGTGGGAAGCTTCTCCTCTGACATTTCAAGTGCTTTCAATAACTTTTTTTTCTGCTGCGGCACATTACACATCTCAAATAACGAGATATTTGCCCTTACCTTTTTGATATCCTCCACGAAGTCATAATCCATCTTATGTTCTGTGAGATTCGTTTTAACATTATTGATCTTCTCTTCAGTGGGCTTGGTGTGCATGTTGATCTGCTTCGGATTTTGACTGGTAATGGCAAATTCCGGAATTTTATTAGCTGAGGTGTTTTTTTGAAAAATCTTTACATTCTTTTGAAGTCTCTTAATCTTTGGGAGCATAAGATTGTTTTTTTTAACCAAGCCTTGGCTTCTCGTCGTCACGTTCGTTTCCAAGATATCTTCATGTCTCGGATCCTTTTCTTCTTCGGCATCAAACAATGATACACAGTCCCATAAAACCATGGCATCATCCTCCTGTTTTTCTGTTGATTTATTGTTATCTTTTCCCTCTTCATCATTATCCTCAGTTAATTTTGAATCCAACACTTGATTCATCACTAATGTCATCGAATTTATCCATTGAGGACAATTCTTTTCAAAATGGGGTTGTTGGTGAGATCCGCATGAGTCCTTCTCTTTTCTTTCTTTCTTTAAAGCGCACAGTCCTTTCATGAGAGCCGCATGAGTTTTTTGGGTTGCATATTTACTTATGAAAATCCTTTCAAAGGTATCCCAGTCTGGGATAGAGTTTGCAGGCAACCCAAAATACCATGATGCTGCTGCTCCTTTAAGGGTATGCGGAAAAAGTCTACAAACTACATCTTCATGTTCCCCAGCCCTTAATCCTTCTATCGCCAAATAGAAACTTTGCAAATGGTCATCTACTAAAATCTTCTCATTTGGATCAAACTTGGGCAACATCTTCTCAAAGCTTGATGTAAGTCATGTAATGGAGGCGTTAAGTTCAGGGGTGATCGGGCTTTCCAAGCAGGTGGTGGATTTGGTGGGTTAAGTGGCTGATTTGCATTTACACCTTCCATGAGCTTGGGTGGAGAGTGAGGAGGCGAGGGAACAAGAGTATGCACAGGAGAACAATAAGGTGTGTTTGGGCCTACTTGATTCAAAGGCTGAGCAACTTCCTGTAATGCTACTTCTACTAACTTTTCCAAATCCCCAACCAACACTGAATCTTCCAAGATGGGACGATATTTCTTCTTGTACTCTCTCCGGGGTAAATCAGGGATAGTGGGTAATCCTCCAATACTCTTTACATATGCTCTAGTGTGTCTCCTCATATTATTAACAACTTCATTGTCTACAAAATACAAATGTTCTCTATTCTCTTCGGTATTTGGATCAGGAAATAAACTGCTTTCAAAACTATCACCGGTGGAGTAATTTCGAGGAAATGGATTTCCCCAGCCAGCCATGCATTGGTGGCCATCCTTCTAGCGCCAGAAACAATTGAGGCCTGGAAATTTGCAGGCAGAAACAACAAGGGATTCTCCCCAGTCAACGTTCCCGACTAGCCCGTGACTGTTTGGAATGGGGAATCCGTCCGGTTTGCGGTCCGACTACCGTAGGTCAAGTGAAAAAGAAAACAAAGGGTTTTACCGGTTGTGGCCCTGTCCATCGTGTATATTTTTGTATTTTTGACTTTAAGTATGATACGCAAGTGCCTATCTAACATGCAGATTGATAAAGAATATGATGAGTGGTCACAATGTGATGCGCAGGTTCGTACCTCTCGTCTTAGACTCTCGCTTCTAAATCACACACAAATGAAAACAAGATTAACTAAGCTATCCCTAGGGAGCAATATTATCAATTAATGAATAATGTATTACTGCTCATATGTTAAGATAAATCACAGATAGCTGTTCTTAGAATCAAAACACATAAACATGAATAGGGATATACACAACAAGATAGCTCGTCGTCTGTTAGAACATTAATTACTCATAGTGGAACTTATCACAAAATAAACCAGAGAACATTGAAATAAGAACATAGGTTCAGAAAGTTAGAACAATCTCACAGTTAATGAAACACAGTTGAAAACGAAATAGTTCCCCTTCAACATTGTTCATTTCATCACATTTGAACATTTCACACAACACTTTCTCCAACAAGCAAAATTGTAATTTTATTATTGCAAAACAAAATAGTTCCTCTTACAACAAGTAGTTCACAAGTCTCACTAGGAAAAAGCCCCCATTCCTCCCTATGTCTTTCCAATATTTATACAAGAACCAGCTCAAAACCTTTCGGTTGCCCCCCAACGGTTTCAATCTCTAGTCTTGTCATTTTGTGAATGCTCATAATTCAACGTTACGTTTCAAATAAAGATTTTTATAAAAAACGGGAAAAGCTAGGTAACTGACGAACTGCCCAAGCCTGGACCTTTGCTCTTTAATGATTATGCTCTACCATTCCTCAGTCCCTCTTCAGACCTTTATTATTTTCTTTTCCTCGAGCAACAACTTTGCTGCCTTATGCTTTACCATGCTTTGTCCTTCAGCTGCATCTTCTTCACTGCAATAATCTTCAAAGGGATCCGAGAAAATCTCCTATGTCTGTCTGCGATCAAATGAAAACTCATCATTTATCCCGACTATCTTTAATAAACATCAACCATAATACCAATAAAATGAGTACTGAAAGAAAAGAAAACCGGAGCTGGGTTTTCTTGCGAAAGATTCAACCTGATAAAACAAGGCACACCGGTCATTTACGACATCAGTTACGAGTTCGTAACAATCGGTAGGAAAACGATTAAGAAATGGGCACATGAAACACCCGTCGGCGAATCGGAACACTTGACATCGGTCGGTTAGTGGGCTACGCAGCCGCAATGGCGGGCAACCTACAATCTAGGGGTTCCTGGCACACAAACTAAAATTGGCGCGATAAAACCTCGGGGGTCAGATATTCTGAAGCATCAGATAGTTAGTGCGCTATATAGCCGCAATGACGGAAGTTATACAGTCAAGAAAAATCTGCATACTAGTCAACATTGGAGAAAAATAGAACAAGACACCGGTGAAAGGAAAAGCAGTCCAACGGGAAATTAGTCTACTCTGGGGCTGCAATGGTGGACCTCAAGCAGCCTTCGACCTCCGATCAGAGTCATAACACCTTCCGAAACATCGTAAAGCGAGATCTTTTTTCAACAATAAAACAAGGGATCAATGAAAGGCTTTAATTATCGGCGCAATGGCTAACTGAACTCCGAAAGAAAAAAACGACAACTAAAAAATCTCATTTAAACCTCGGCCAAACCTCGACAATGATAAAACATCATAAAACCTGCTAAGTTCTACAGTCCAAAACATTTGTAGACCCAAATGAATTCCCGAAAAGCAAGGAAACTGGTCTCAAACAACCCACACGTGTAGCAGAGTGGGAACAAACGACCTTCAACAAAATCAACAAGGAGGGTCCAAATTTTTTTAGAAATTTGGGAAAAGTTGCAGCTACAACAGGTACTTTAAATCCTGTTACAAACAAGCGTGCAAAATTCTAGTTAAGATATGTGTAGCATGACCAAGGAGGTAAAAGACGAGGTATAGCTTCTCTGCTCTCCTCTATGAGGCACTCACCTTGTTGTTAGGGAGATGACAATACACCTCCCAGGCCTAATTGTGGATCCACACTTGACACAAGGTAACCATAGTAGCCAAACTTAGGATACCTCCAAGTAACACTTGGGAGTGCAAGTAATTTAGGAAGTCATCTATTGTCGTTGGGGGATGTTTCCAAGTCTTCTTGATTGGAACATTGGACCCATCTCTGGTAGAACGGGATTTTTGTTACCTCCACTAGTCGATTGGTGCATGTATTCCACTATCACCATCAATTATGCTTTTGGGAGGCCTAGTTACAATTGAGAGGAAGGAAGTTAGGTATTTTTAGGGAGTTTACACTTG
This sequence comes from Pseudotsuga menziesii, assembly GCA_001517045.1. Taxonomy (NCBI): domain Eukaryota; kingdom Viridiplantae; phylum Streptophyta; class Pinopsida; order Pinales; family Pinaceae; genus Pseudotsuga; species Pseudotsuga menziesii. Next base: position 342,303 of record LPNX010318669.1, on the reverse strand, counting down.
TTATTATTTTCTAAATACAAGCTCATTAAACTCATAATTTAAAAAGAACCAACATGTGGGCACCATCGCATTAATCCATATTTGCACATATCACTCACATATTGCATCTATTGTGGTAGGCATAATTTTTGCATTTGTATACATTGTGTCTATTTCATCACCCATCACTTTCACTTAACAACTAGACTTCCACCATCGAGGAACAAACCATGCCCTCCAAGGTAGTCCTGCTGATTGCAAGGCATTTCCCTCTCTTGAGGGGTGTTTTTCCATTATCTCCCCATGACACACAAGGGAGATCACAAGGTCAGGGCCTCTCATAGGAAACAATGATTAGATCATATAGACCAAGATACACCTTAGTTTATTCACTCTCTCCCCTAAAAGAGAGTGTTTATCCTTTTCCATCCTCTTCTAGTAGAATAGGTTTACCATTAAGTATTCCCCCCATGCAGGAATACTCAACCTTCTTCTCCCCCATTGGGAGGAAGTCATACTACATCTCCCAAGTCATACTACATCTTCATCTTCCCCTAGAAGAAAAACATCACCACCACATATTCCAAGGTTTCCCCCTCGAAGAAACAAACTTTAGAATACCATGACAACCCCCAATCCCAATCCAAACTTACCATTCATGGAAAGTATGAACCTCCCTGACCTAGAAAAGTTAGTCAATGATCTCATTGCTCGTGATGCCAACTAGATAGATATGCCTGAAAATATACCTTCATATATTCCTAAATTTGAAGGGAAGTGGGGAGACGATCCTTCCAACCATGTTATGTATTTCCATCTATCCTGTTCCTCTAACACCATAGTCGAAGATTCAGTACACCTCCATTTCTTCCAAAGAACCCTAACCAGTGCAACTGCAAAATGGTATGTCTGTTTAGAAACAACCTCTCATACCACATTTGAGACTATTGCCACATCATTGCTATACTATTTACAGTTACTTATATGACATGATCTTGGCCTCAAAATTCTCACAGAGTTTCGAAAAACACAACAACACATATAGAGGACCGTATCCATGAACAACGTTGTCCTTATGCATTATGAAAAATCAACATTCAAGCTCCCTTCCTCTTGGATTAGTTTCTCAAATCACTCCAACTATCTATTGAGAAATATGTGGCAACCTCAATGCCACAAAGTGAAGAAGAAGTGATCCTTAAATCCCAACACTTTGACCTTATACATTCTCAATCATGGTATTTATATACCGTACTACCATATGCCTCTCGTTATTGATCTCTAGATCCTCCCATGGCAGGGATGTCACATTCGACGGATGGGATTATTGGGTCCATTTTATCCTAAGGGAAAGTCCTCCCACAAGAAAACCTTACACCATCACCCATGGTGACACAATATCCACCTATTCTCGTTGTGTTGGCTCCCACTCCTACTGCACCAAACCCTCAATTTGTTCAGTCCTAGTATGGAACATACAACCCTTTTTACCTAAGTACAAGCCAAGTTCAACCAATTCCACAACTTCAAATGGTACCAACCGCATCAAAATCCAAATCATATGCAACGAAACTAGCATACATCCCACCCACAGGATATAATCCCTATTACCCATACCCATGTCCCTTTGGTACGGCACCCATGCCTCATATGGGGGTCAAGTTTGTTTAACCCTCTCTATAACAACAAACTCAACAATTTGAACAACCAAATATTGCCAATCCCCTGAATCCTCAGAACGAGGGGAAGAAGAAAGGAAAGAACCAACATGCCTAGTTGCAAGGGTAGGGGGAAACCAAAGCCCCCCAATAAAATCAAAACCAGGGTAACCAACCCCCACAAGGGGAAACCCCCTAATCAAAGAAATAACATCAATTTGAGGACAAGCTACTCTTTCTCGATTTGTGGTGAATATGGTCATTACACTCGCCATTTTCAGCTTATCCCCGATCTTCAAAAGATGTTGGGAGCCAACAAGCAGACACTCGTAAACCCTCCTCGAGCAACTCCTACACAACAACCACAACAAGTTATTTTCCAACAACCCATTTACAATCGAGGGGAAGTTACCCAACAAATAGATCACCGCCCCCCATGTGAGGGATAATTCCAAAACATTTACATGACCCAAGCGATAGTTAACCTATAAACTTGCACTAAGGAGTACAATAATGCTGAAACCTCACCTGTCCTTGAAGTAACTTTAGTTTTTTTAGGAGGACCTTTGCAAATCTTGTGGCCTACCATGGAATAAATTCCAAGGATTCCTAAAGCACCACTAAGGCATACCCCTCACAAACCCCACATGAGGGCTTCCCATAACTATAGAAGCGTGGACATTTTGTCACAATCGTCAGTTGCCATGTCCACCCTAGAAGTACTTTAATATTGTTGAATGCACTCAAAGCTGTTGACCCTTCCGATTCAAACCTCGTGACCTTTGACCTGGATAAGGGTGAACCATGACTACCCTCATCGGTCACATATCAAGTACCGGTCACGGTAAAAAACATCATCATCCATTGATGCATTATCGATGAAGGTGAATCCACATGTGTAATTCCATCCAATGTGTGGAAAATATTGGTCTCCCTAGAGTTAGCACCATCATTCATTGCTCTTTGTACAGATGATGGTTGACCATCCAAGCCACATGGCTTGTACCAAAACATCCCCATTGAGTTAGGGGGAAAAATGGTCATGATTGACATTGAAGTCATAGATGCCCAACTTGACTACAACATTCTTTTGGGGCACAACTATATGTACGCTATGAAGGAGGTTTCCTACTCGGCATTATGTATCATGGCATTCCCATTTAATGGGAAGGTGGTCACCCTTGACCAACTTAACTACTATAACCGCAATGCATCCGCTAATACTAAAAATATATTTCCTACAATCAACGAGACAAACAATACACCATATGTTGAGATTATCCCGGGAGTCTATAAGGACTTTGATCTCCTAGGGGCATATTCAAGTCCTTCCCCTATCATCCCCACTCCAACAGAAGGTCTCATGTGTACCCTTTCTACCATAGAGAAAGAAGCGTCCACAATTGGAGCCTCATTATTAAAAAATCCATCAAGCCATGTTGTTGAGAAAATATTGAACCCATCAGTGCCACCTATGTTCTAGATACCATTTCTATACCCCCCCACGGTATTACAAGGAACACTAGTTATGGCCCAACTGACATTCCTAGGACTCACACTTGGATTACCTGTGTGGTACCTTACACCACCATTTCCATAGATGGATTTACCACCCATGGCCCATTATGAGGTCCCAATATAGCGGGTTACCACTCCAACTCAACTTATCGAATCCGCTACCTCGATGGCTCAACCACCACCGACGGTTACCAAACCACCAAATTAGGGAATTATTCAACCCAAGCCAACCACCCCCACCAATGGAGGCACTACTCAACCTAAGTTGAAAACTCTCATCATAGAAAACCATGCTCCTGAATCATATTCAAGAACAACCTAATTACAATATGAAGGGTGCCACCTAGTAAATGATCAAAGAACACATCATGCATGATACCCCGATCATGTGGGTCACACTCCCATGTGCTCTACCTGGACAACAAGGTCATGCAACAAATTTTTTCCCCACCTTACCTGAGCTCATAAATTTGATAAATACACCTATTAGCACCACATTTTCCCCTCAAATTGAGACTGGGGGCACATCAAATCCATCGACCCCTATGTACAAAATGCTACGCACCAACAAAACATGTTCAATTTGTTCTCGACATGGGAATTATACACACCATTTACCCGATTTCCATTGATTTTGGAATGCATTAGAAACCATTTGTGTTATGCAAATAGTAGAGGAACCCATGCCTACCCCACCAAATGAGGTAGCCTCCATCAATATGGCCACCATCGACGAAGTGGAAAAAAATTGTGTCCCCCGAGCTCGTTCCTTTAGAGACCCATATATTTCTACAACATAATCGCGCTAATATGAACCATGAAATCCAACCAGATGGGTGCATTTCCTATGGAAATCACCACCATATGATCCCCAGTCATATCCGTCCCACATATCCTACAACATCCCTAACACCGAGACTAGTTCCAATTAGGGTATCACAACAATGCCGAGCATGTGGTGCTACCTCCCACTACTCGTTTCAGTGTTCCATTTTACGCATTGAACATGAGGTTCTCCTAAAGAAAATGCGTCTCTATGACCAAGTTCTCCAAAAAGAGCCACCATTAAATCACAATGTTCCAATGATAGCTGACAATATTGATGATATATCTCTCCTGGATGGATTACTCACAAGCGAAGATTCATAATCATATGATCAGGAGTCACCCTCCCCCAAAGATGAACCTCCCCCACCAATACCAAACTAGATAACATGAGGATATTCTATCTCTTACTGGGAACATGAAAATATACCCACACTCGATTAGTTATGGTATAGTTTCCCACTATTGGTCAAACATTACTATTTGAACCCATAGTTCATTACAAAAATTTCAAAAATCATAGATGTTTTTAATCCCATTGCTTGAAAGCTAAATGATGTCCTTTGTTCCTCATGCAGATGGATATCAATAACACTTACACGGGTTTCACAGATGGCACAAGTCGTTGGTCAAAATACCTGGCATCAACCTCTTGGGCCATTTACTCCCCCCACCAAAATTTATACCACACTGGTGGAGTTTGTCTAGGGGCACTTACAAATAATTAAGTTGAATATGATGTCATTATAGGACAATTGACTGATGCCATCCATTTGGGTATGACCCATTTGCACATCCACCTATATTCTAACCTAGTGGCATCGCAACTCAACAATGTGTTCCGTGTCCTCAACCCACTTCTCTTCCACAAATATCTTCAAGTATGTGTCCTCATACGACAGTTTGAAATCATTACCTTTCACCCATGTCCCAAGGAGTGCCAATATAATTGCCAATGCGGTCGCCAACAAAGTCTTGAATTGGCACTTAATTCACAATAACTAAACTTGCACATTGACACAAGGTTATCCCATACATGTATAAGTACACATAACTAAGCATTTGTGAAACATCCATCACATACAATGCGGCGATAACCAGATATACATCATGTACAAGAAACACAAACCATATCAACATCTACACATAGTATAATCATCATTTGTTGCTCACCAAAATATCATGAATAAGTAACAAATACTAAACATCTATATGAACAACATACATGTACAAAACATAATAAACATAGATACACATAAAAAAACATTAGAAATAACATGAATTCCGCCAAAAATGGTGTGTGTGTATATATATCACAAAACATAGTGTGTCATGTACAAAATGACCCTCATCATGCATATACACAAAGTATCATAGGCCTTATGGGGGATACATCATATAAACTCCTCCCATAGGCTCGAGCATCATACATCTATAAAATAAGGGCCCTCAACCCTAAATACAACAAATCACCAAACCTTGGAGCATTGAAGATGCCTCACCACCTGCAAGATCTCGTGTCCCCATGATGGTCAATGGTTTCACTACCTCAGCTCTGACTGTCTCCAGCTTAGGTCCCCATGTTGGCCTAGGATCTAGTCATGGCCTCTGTATAGGGGTAGATCTATAACCTCCCCATGCTTCTTGTTCCCTATGACAAGAAATCACCACCCTACGTATGACATCTTGGAGGCTAAAACCACACATATATAGAAGTTGTAAAGTGAGAGATAACTCCTCATCAATGAGGTCCCAAATCTCCCTCTCACCAATCCATACGCTCTCAACTATTAACCTATTATCCAACTTAGCTAAATCCACAATAGTTGCATATTCCCCAGCCACACCACCAATAGCTCCCCCAACAGGTGCACCAACACCAACAAAACCGATTGGATCTGCTCTCGTTGCTCTCTCCTCCTTACAACGATGATGATGCATCTTCAAAGGTGGATGCATTGGTCCCACATCTGCATTAGTAACAATAAAGAAATGAGTCAATACAATTATATATCAAAATATGTACATAACATCAAGCAATGTACAAAAATAGATATCATACCAACACTACTCAATGCATACTTGTCTAATCCAAACCATCTAGAGGCTCAGGTAGCTCCAGATCACATGTGTAGTCCATACCCCACCAAGTATACTCCTCCATCAAGTCAATTCGCTAAATCCATACCTCCAAAAAGCACAAAGTATACTATGCACCCACCTCATCACCACCTAATCGGGGCATCACACCAATCCCCCAATACACCATCTGGGGCTCTTGAGGCCCTTGATTCGATACCAAGACCACTGACTGCAATGAAGGAAACTTCTCCAAGAATAGAGCCACTAGGACATTCCCATGACGAAATGTATTCTACCTCCTATGATGCAGCATTTCCAAACCCTCCATGTTGCTCTTTCGAAGATTCGAACCCCACACCACTTTCTCACTAGCTAATGCACACTCTACCAATAGTAACGACTATCCTAAAATTTTATGAGGTAAATCCAACCCATGAATCCTCAACATCGCTGTCTCCATGGATCTCATATCTAGACTCCTAATGTTGGAAATCCAGATTTTCCCATGGTCATAGGAATCATTTGCTCCCCCACAGTACTGGTTGATCAACCCTTGAATCGACTCTCCCCCACTCATCCCTGGGCCAATAGACTCCCTCATCCCATGAGGGCTCAAACCATTCAAAAAGTATATATCTTGGGAGGTGATCACCATTTTATAGCCACCCACATGAAATTCCTGTTGATCAAGATCCCACATATGTATTATCTTCCGTTGGAGATAGTCTCCCGAGTGTATCAATGAACACCTTAAAAACTTTAGGAGCCCCGCATCGGTCAACTCCTAAGTCAGCTCTAGGTCCCTCCAGATCACATCCACCAAGTAGAGGTATATGTGCTCCTCCACTCCACATCTATATCGATCTACACACACCAAATAAACAAACAAACAAGGTTACCGCAATAACGCAACCTTACAGTTCTGCAACGCGTCAACGTCAAGCACAAATCACACTAAGCGTGACTGTATCATTACTTCCCACATGGAACCAGTGCGCAACACAAGGTCTATTTGGTTGAGCACTAGCGCGACTGTTCCAAGAACTATCGTGCTAGACTAGCTCAAGATTAACCTAGAAACACATGTTGATGATTTGCATAAGTAACCATCAAAATATCACTCTGTGGGTGAGAGTACCCAGAGTCTTGCGCTACTCCAACATGATATTCTCCCACTATCTTGCACTATGGCGCGCTCGTATCCCAAAATATCGCGCAGTTGGTTTTGTATGACAAACATTAGAGGAATTTTGGGGTCTAAAATGGGCCTCCTAAGGAAAATAATAAAATAATATTTATTAATTTTGGAGGAAGAAAGAAAAAACTACTTTTTTGTTCGTATTTTCGACATATCTCCCTGTGCTTTCACTCAAATTTCGATTGGGAGACCTTGTTGGATGTGGAATTTGATTCTGCATCCAACGAGTACCCACACTGCATACTTTTGATAGACCTCGCTAGCCCCAAAACAAGAAATACCTGGAATTTGAGTGAAAGCACAGGGAGATATGTCGAAAATGCGAACAAAAAAAATGGTTTTTTTAAATNTTTTATTGAAATTCTATTGGTTCTTGAATTCCAACTCACAAGAACTTATTTTGGCACATTTTCTTATAAGGCCCATTTTAGACCCCAAATTTCCTCTAATGACCATCCGTAAGAGTACCTAGACCCACACTAATCCTAAATCCACCCAGACATAATCAAACAATATAGGGTTTAGGCATACCCGACTCTCGTGACTCAAAAAACTAATCACCCATTCTCTCGGATTATGGAAAGGCTCACAAGGATCCGACGAGAGAATAGTAGAAATGATATTTGAAAAGTGGGACCCACTCCCTTTTTAAATCCGTTATAGCCAAACTTCAAAACATCCCAAGATCAAACTGTATGCCCGTTTGATGAACTATTCACACCATTGCGATTAGCACTTCGATCTCCTCCCAATGAAGCACCCTTCTCCTCCAGATGATCCCCCATCTCGGGAGGCCCTCCCAGATAAACACCCTCAGGTGCGTCGTGTTTTGAGTTATTATTTCTACATTTCCCATGCCTTTGTCATGCGCTTCTACTTCACTTGGGTATGTGCATTATGTGTGCAAGAATGTGCTCAAAACACCCATAATTATCACCATCGAAAAATGTAAGATCTCATTCTTAGGTATGATCATGGAACTTGCCTCTCAGCACCACTATTTCCTCTTGATACACCACACCTAATATCTTATCCTCCATCTAACAATATCCCAGTTTTAATGTGCCATCAACATCCCAACTAAGGACCACTCCTTTATCCCCATCGGTGTTTTCCCTCAACAAACCTTCATCATAATTGACACCCATGATGTCGATCCCCCCACAATTCTGAGGAATTTGTACCCCAACAAATTCATCTTCCTGAAGCCAACTATTCTATAGCTGCACATTTACTCCTATACCTCAAGCAGTGCCACAAAAACCAACTTCCTCGGAACCACCCACGAATAAGATTTCACCATAACCTACTCATACCTCCATGAGCACTTAACCCATATGTAAATTTCCTTCATATCATTACCTCCGCCAAGACACCAATGGCCCCCCTCCCCTATGAGATCACCAACTCCATTCATTTATTCCCACAAGAACGTCTTAATGGAATCGATTCATGGGGCACCCATATTTACATTTGCAAACATCCTTCTCACTTCATCTTGAAAAAGGTTCCTCGATTCATTCAAAATTGTGGGAACCTCTCCCATCATCAAATCGTCTCCTTGATCCACCAAAAACTATGGGAGTACCACCCATCATCAAATTGGTTCCCTAACATGCCCAAAACCATGGGAACCCCACCAATCATTATTTTTGTACAAATTGTTCCCAGTTCCATTGACACACGGGAACCAATCATTCTTTCGGAAACAATCCCCTGATCGCCTTTGATCGATGACGTGAAAAGTTACTTGGTACCTCATAGTCATATATTTATTAGTCCTCACTCTCTCAAGAATTGTGTTAGTCATAAATCCTTCTTCTGCATTGTGTCTCGCTCCATCACATCCTCCCTTGAAGTGTGATACTGTTATCCATTCTCCCAGTCTAGCATCGATTAAAGGAAGTATGGGCCCAATGATGATCATCCAAGATTGTGTCAGGTCATTCAATTACTCTTGGTTACAATATTATATTGGTTAGTCCAATAAGGCCCTCATCTTATAAATATTATTTATCTGTCGTCGAAGCCAAAACATCATATTCTGAGAGTTGAAGAAGTAGTAGTGGTACCTTGGAATCTCTTTCAATAAATATAAGGGATGACCTCAGACTAAGTAAGGAGAGTCCTTAGTGATCCTTAACTTAGTAGTCTACCCTATGATTGACAATAATTCATTTATTCACATCAGGGGGAGTCATAAATTTTTAAGGTATCAATGTTCATGTTTGAAGATGATAAGTTGTAGCAGCTCTAGTTTAGTACAATCTCCATGACTTCACACTCCTTCCATACCCCATCCCCATGGGATTCTTTATATTCTCAGTAGTTCCGCTTCTTCAACCCCTGTTACATGAGTCCCATATTCATGTTCTCTTTCATGGTTTGAGGCTACCCTCCTCCATTCCCACAACAATTTATGAGAGACTCCTCAATCTATTCATTTTGTAGCCATTCAGGCACCTTCTTCATGAGTATGGGGATTCCCACCTTGTTTGTATAAAAACAACACATTGGAAAACCTCCAACTTAGGAAGGTCACTCTAGTCCTCCTAGTTTTAAGAACCAATCAATAAAGAACACAGAAGAAATGATGATGCATTATAGGTTCTACATTACCCTTCAAACCTCATACATCAGGGGGCATTTGTTATCATGAAAAACTCGCACACCGACGATAATTTCACGATTTACATGGTAGTGTGTTATCGACATACAACATGCACACAATATAAGACATCTTCACAAGATCCAAAAAGCATATTGAGCCCAAAATGTCCCTGAAATAGTCGACATCAACAAACAACGAAGGTTAAACTATGTCTACTCATGCTACACCACACGCCTCTAGAACAACACCCACACTACAATGCCGAAATTCCCTCAAGATCTGTGCTACTGAAACAAATGATAAGATCTCACCCACCAATGGTGTATTGATGGCTCATGGAAGCTCCACTTACCTATTTGAATTTGAATTTAGCCTCTCACACACTTGGTTTTCTCAAACAACCTTTTGGTGTACTTGGGAGCCCAAACTATGAATTAATGGGTTCACATTATGATCTTATCATTTCTTGGACGCCTCTTGGCCTATAAAATAAGTCCATGGACATTCTAATTGTAAGAATATTCAATAGAAAAATTATTCCACTATAATTGTGAATGAGCCTCCCATTAGCTTACCTTTTCCCCTTTTTGCAATCATTTCCCAAGCTTCCTTGCCTCCTTCCCTCAAGGGGAAAGTGTTCTTCTCACTCATTGGTTCATTAACCACACTTCAAGAATTTTGTTGGACAATATAGGCCTCCCTTAGGAAGAGTGTTTTCCTCCATTTGGATATCACCTCTCCAAGGTGTTGTATTAGCTTGGACATTGGGCAATAAACAAGTGGTTCAACTCACATCAATTGTTGGAGTTTGCATATTATCCCCATTTATTATTTATTTTAAATTTGGTTATCATTTTGCTTCTTTTGCTTTGTTTCCTCTAACAATATATTGCAAGATCACTTGGGGTCACTAAACCAACCCAATAAGGGGCTCAATATTGAGGCCTTGCTACAGCCTACAAGGCCCAACCCCATCCTAAAGTGGGAAGCACTCTTGTGCATAATTTACCACAACAATTATCCTTTGAATATATGAGATTATTGTTCATTTCAACAGTATTCGTGCATTGTGGAGAAATACCAAGCATTCCACGACGTTTAAAATGTTTTTTACTTTGTGATTTCTCTTTCATTTGGTTGAAAGATGATTTCAATTGCATCAAATCTAAAGTCTTATGTTGTGGTACTCCCTTTAAAATGGGTGCATGAACTTTGTTGATAATTTTTTCTCTCAAATTATATACTCCATTTTGTTTTTTGGGCCATCATTTTGTTGTTTAATGACACTTTTGTGGTTTCGTTTTGATATCATTGTTGGCAGTGGTTATGTGAGATTCAAGGTCAACTCTTGTTTTTTTGGTACCTTATGGTTACTAACAAATCCGTTTGTGGTTTATTTTGGCAGTGATTTGGCACATCTTGGACCCATTTTAAAATTTTTTGGCCTCGTAGCCCCTCCTCTTTTAAATATTTTTGTGGTGGTCCATTTTTTTGTGACCTCCAATGCCCCAACCTTATGCTCCTTAGCTTTGGCTACATGCTCATTTTGGTTGTTGGAACTCTCTTTTTTGACACAAGTTCTTATTTTTTGGACACTTCTTTGGTGTCTTGTTTATGGGAGCATTGTATTCCTTGTGGATGTAGAAAACTTGCACAATCCCCTCCTCTTGTAGTTATCATTGTTACCTAGGTCCCTTCGCTCATGCAATAAACTCTAGTCACTATTATCACCAATGTTGTTATATTCTCTAACTTGGTCTCTTCATTGTGCATGTAGGATAGTTGGTTGTACCTCTTTGAGATCCATTCTTTGATAGTATCCCAAACCACACCACATGTTATGTGTCATTGATTTCCTTGAATAAATCAAGTTTCTTTCCATCAAACTCAAAGACAATACTTCCAAAGACGTTTCTCCTACCATATGGGACCTCATGTAGATTCCATGTAATTGCCACCACAACAATCCACACGACCTTCACTTGCACATGGACCCTTTTACACATTACTAGATGACCAACTTGACACACAAATGATGTGTAGCATCATCATATATTGAGATATCGTCCCTCACCTACCATGTGGCACCTCATAACTATGACATGCCGATTTTGTGCCACATAAATATGACACATCAGTTTTGTGCTTACTCTCTACTTTAGTGTTGGGAATCCACCACCTATAAAGATGCGGAACACTGTGTTGCACTGCAGAGAAAATACACAACCTGATCTCTCTATATCATAGAATAAAGCACACCACACTCTTGGGTGGAATTGAATCCTAGTAGGTGGACTATCACCACCCCCTTTTGACCAACTAATAAAATCCTCTATGGTGACAAACATATATGCATATATCAAAGTTGAGCATTAGTAGTTATGTGTGTCAAATATCAAGATGGGTAAAGGACCAATCAGATAAATACCCAAGATCCTACATTTGTAACTTTGTACATCCCCTTGATAGTGACGATAGAACTTTTGAAGTAGATTGCTTCTCATGAATCAAAGGGTTGTTCTTATTTTTGAATGGTAGTATGTACTCTCAACAAATTCAGTTGTCATGGAAACTAAACAATAATTTCACACATTCTTATCTATTTGTGTAACTATCAAGTTATGAACACATTGACAATGCATGAAGAAAATAAATCATTAATTTATTTTGCTCATAAAAGTTGCAAGTAATCCATACACTTCAAAGGATCTAATTTCAAAATATGACAATAATAGATAATTTGAATCACAATACAAGAGTTTTTGTTTTGACTTGCATTTTCTTAGACAAACCAGGTGGACTCTCTTTGGGGTAAGTTTTGCATCCACTGATTTTTTTCTACCATGTTTACTTTTAAACTTTAATTTGTAATTTCATCAATTAAACATCATAATATAATCTTGGAAAGGAGAAAGTTGTACATTACATCAGAAATTCCATAAGCACTCTCCCATGTTCATGATGCTTTGTCCTCAGAAAACCATGGGCTATTTCGTAAAGCCATGGGCTATTTCATAAAACCATGGGTGGTTTTATGAATTATGTTTTTTAACTTTACCCTTTTTATTTTGTTTTACTTTTACTTTTAAATGGATATTCTCATTTAACTCGGAATGAACCCGTAATTTCTGAAATAACCCACATATCTGTAGATATAAAATGATAGATAAGTGATAAGTTATAATTTACAAGATAGACTTTTCCGTATATATAATTATTTAAAGGGTGTCTAATGCAACTCTTCATAAAGAGTTACACCTTTTCACTAATTAATGTTATATTATTATATTATTATTGTTTGTTGTTATTATTATTATGATATATATATTATATTATGTTATATTTATGTATTTATTATTGTTATTATTTAGGTATGTAACATTTCCTCTCTCTTATAAAGGCTTTGTCTTCAAAGCCTTATAATGTGGTTGCATCATTTCGTGTGATGTCGTAGCTGACGAAATATGTTGATACAAACTTCTAAGTGTAGAGCATAACTTTCGATATGTTGACGGACCAATCCATCCCAAATTGATTTGTTGTTGATTGTTGGGATTCCCTACTGATCTGTCACCGAGAAATTTGATTACATTAGTACCATTATCTTTCAACAATTCCCACTTTCGAGGATACATGTTTATATGGTTGGGGTGTCGATAGGGAATTTTCACAATGTTAGTTTCTTTCACTAACGTCGTCTTTTGAGCATTGATATCTGTTGGAAATTATATTTTTACTAGATTGGCTTCCTTTTGAACTGTGGCAAGGACTAGATTTGCATTTGATTATTTTTCTAACGAATACTTATCATTCTTAAGGCTCCTTAACATTTCATCTTGCACTTTCTCATCATATTTAAGCTTCGGAATGTGACCTATTAAATCTTGTTTACGCTTCTTAAGGTGATTATTCTCTTTGATATTTTCTAATAGTTTCTTCTAAAGATATCGATTCTCCTCTTCTAGCTTTTGATTGTATTGTTCCTTATCATTCACCTTCTTGATTTGAAGAAGTAATTTCTGATTATGATCTCTTCTACGAGAGATCTTTTCTTCTTTACCTGGAATAACCTTGTCGAAATCCTTCTGTATCGTTTGTATTGATTTCTCATTCCCCTGCAACAACATCTTTGATATTTCTTTGAATTCTTCAGATGATGCGACCTCTGATTTTGTCTTCATGTTAATGTCCGACAATGTGATTTTTTTCTTTTTGTAGGGGAATGTCAGAAACTTTTTTCCCAGCATTTAAGATAAAAGTCCCCAATGTTTTTAGCCATGGTAATCCTAAAACTAGGTCACCGTAACTACTCCACAAGGATTTAACTATAAATTGCGAGACACCGGTATAATCTCTAATGTTCCATTGTAAATCGCTTATTCCATATTCTTTGTTTTTACAAAAGTATAACCTTTCACCTATATTTGAGTCTGGAATTTCTAACTCATTAGCAAATTCATCACTTATATAATTATTGCTTTCGCTGAGAGCAATAGAAATAGTAATGTTTTTTCTTCTAATCATTCCTTTTATTTGGAATAACCTTGAAACATGAGTTTTTAAAGTGCTTGAAAATCTTCCTTGTTTTTTGTAATGAGACTCCATTTTGTTATGCTTCTTATCCCAAGATATATCAAAGAATGACATATTTTATCTTGTATAGTATACTATAGTTTTCAATAATTAGTTTCTTCCCCTAAGGACTTCTTGTAGATTTGGTGGTTGGGAGGAATGATTGTTACCTTCCCCACCTAAGTTCAAATCTCACTTGCTTATTAGTAGCAATTATTATGCACTTTTATATTTTTCCCTAAGTTTTGTAAAATGATAGTAGACTAGGTGGCTGGGAGGAATGAGTGTTACCTTCCCCACCTAAGTTCAAATCTCACTTTGTTTCTTAGTAGTAATTATAATGCACTTTCATATTCAAACCCAAACCCACTTATTAAGAAACCACGTGTGGTTTCACTTTTACCCTTTTTTTTCGGAGGGGGGGTGGGGGGGTTTACTTTTACCTCTTTTTTTTTGGTTTTACTTTTCTTTTTTATTAAGGACAAGTTCCTATTTTTTTTAGGGAAACCCTAGAAATACAAATCCTAACTTCGTTCTGATACCACTGTAACATCCATAGTTGGATATTCTCATTTAACTCGAAATGAACCCGTAATTTCTAAATAACCCACATATTTGTAGATATAAAATGATATATAAATTGATAGATAAGTGATAAGTGATGATTTACAAGATAGACTTTCCTGTATATATAATTATTTAAAGGATGTCTAATGCAACTCTTCATAAAGAGTTACACCTTTTCACTAATTAATATTATATTATAATTGTTTGTTATTATATATATATATTATATTTATGTATTTATTATTGTTATTATTTTGGTATGTAACACTTATTTTGTAAATTTCAAATTTATGTTGCATAGTTGGAAATGATATGACAATAATCTATGTATGAGATTATAATATGAGAAGCTTGTTTTACAAGTAGTTGGATGTTTCTCTTTCTATAAGAAGAACAATACTTCTATCCTTGATAAGTAATAGCTCATAGAAGAGAAGCGGCTCAACTATAATGATATATGATAATTCCTTTGCCAAATTAGTTACCTATTTCCCTAGAGCATTGACTGTGGGGCATATCTAAATGTTATTCACAATGTGTTGATTTTTTCCACATGCAGTATATCGAAGGAAGTGATTCCAATATTTCCAACTGTAGGATGGTGGACCTAATGCTAAACCATAGTCACAAATAAAAATGAAAATTATGTTACAGAAGATGGAGCATCAAAATAGTATGTTGCTGACAAATAAGAAAAAATATTTAGAAGATCTTTGAACATCTCACTCAATATTTTTTTATACCAAAAATTTCCAGAGTATATAAAGTGAATGGGTAGTTAAGATGCATATGTTGAGATATCAAACACTTTTCAATTCTCACTTGCTTTTCTATTTATTTTTTAGTGTCAATCTCTTCATTTATCTTTCTATCATGAACTGGATATTTGTATGAGGTTTGTTATATTTTATATGAATCTTATCATATTTAACTTTGAAGGCTTTTTGACAATGGTGCAACCAATCAACCTCAAGCTATGTAGAAACACAACATTACTGAGCTAGTTAGGGTTGAATTCATTTATTTTCTTTGAATGGATAAACTAGAAGGTGCTACAATTTCTCTCACAATTGGATGCACTAAAATTTTTACTCAATATTATGACAACATTTAAACCTCAATGTTTTTGCACCATACGATTGTCACCAAGTAGCTAGATAAAAAACTAATTAGGTATTATTTGGTTCATTATACCCAATAGGTCATAAGTTTCCCCTATAGGTGCGACATTTTATTATGTTTTGGCTTATGATACAATATTTGGATACATCCTCTTGCTAGTTGCATAAAAAACTAGCCATGGTTTCTTAATCTTTTCTGTGATTTAGACTAATAAATTAAGTAGAATCCTAGAATGTTTGAAGGACAATGCATCATTTTCTGCTTCAATTATTGCATGAAGGTTTCATTATCAATGTCAAATCCTCCTTAAGTGCCTCATTGTCATAAGGTTGAAACAAAAGGGGGTAGGGTGGGTGTGTCCTCCATAAGGAAAGTTATCATATGCCAAATTTGGCATTCTGGCTAGAGAAGTGAACAAAAAACTTACCTTATACAATATAAATATATCCCAAGGTTCTTCCGTCTCAACGTTTGATATCATTCTCAAAAGAAACTGAGTAATTTTTCAAGGCTTTCTTAATGCATTTTCAACAAGTCATAAAATATGCATGTCTCATTCCTTTCTCTATATACTACAAGAGTTGAGTTTATCCATTAATGAAGAACAATTATATCTTGATAATATCCTCAACCTTTGTTTAAAACTTTTTGAAGTGATAAAATGTGTGGAAAATCTCATTTTACCTATTCAAACTAACTCCTTCAATGAAAACTTCTTGCACTAGATTGATTTAAGCCAATGGTTGTATAACATGTATCTTTTGCATTTTCTTGCCTTTGCACCAATAAGTTCTTCCACCCAAGAAGGTCCATATTTATATGTATGCAATGTTTTTTTTTGTAAATAAAACATTGAATTACTTTACAGGGGTAAAATTACATAGCAGATAATCTTTCAAAACAGTCGCAAAGCTAGAGTGTCCTCGACCACATCTGAAACCAGACCTGTTCTTTTTTCCCAAAAATTTACAGAGTCTTCCCATATCTTCCACTTACCCCCAATACATCTTGTCCCATCAAAATTACAGAGCTTCCCTTCCCATATCAAAACAAAGCTACAATAAAGCCTATAAAATTCTAGAATCTCCATAACGTATATGTTTATCACTACTGCTACTACTTCTACTGTCTAAGAAAATTCTAACTAAGACTAGATCACGCAAACACTCAGGCATAAAGAAAAAAAGGTCAGACCCAGCCTGGAGGAGAGGATCCCCATCGGGGTGAAACAGTCGGGTATATCACCGCAGAGGCGTTGTAGGGAACAACTTCATTTTGGACTCCAACCAGAACTCCTGCTCCCATTGGTTCGCTCCTACTGTCCTTCGCCCGTGGCCGGGTGCACTCCAGCGCTCTTCTATCAACTAGGTGGAAAGGTCATCCCAGCTTGGCAGCTATGATGTCAATTTTCTAGTGCATGGTATAGAATTCACTATTGTGCTCCTTCCAGAAAAACACAGGTTCCGTGTCCCCTTCTCCCTTAGCTTCGTGCGCCACCGAGCGACCCACCAGCTGCATGGTCACCCAATATGTCATCAACATACGATCATAAGCGGAGGATCTGCCAGCCGTGTTGCGGGGATCCAGGACCCAGTTCGCCACTTCCTCATGCAAACGTTCTTTTGGGATGCGTTTCACCTCTTCCCAGAGCTCTTTGACCACCTTCTCAACCTCCTGACGGATTCCAAGCAGAACATGTTCTTCAGCAATGTTAGCAGGGTAAACTATACATAAATAGTCTCTAGTACAACTAACTCAAGCAATGTGCCAACTCCCTTTTTAAGACCTTCACAGTGTTCCATACTTGGTTCAAGTCAACGTGTGATGCATGGGCGTTCTCATCCTAGCAATCAAGGCAGACTTAGTATTAGAACTGATGCTTTTAAACATGGATTAATAAGAAATTATATATGAACCGTGGCCTCATCAAGAGAGAAACCTAAGAGATCCATGGATGTACACAATGATATTTCTATAATTGGTTGTCCAAGATTTTTGACAGTGCGAATATTAAGCAACTCTCAAAATTCCAATAATATGCAACTGATTCATGGAGCACATAGGTCTTAATATTTGTTACCAGTTCAAATTCAAATGAAAATACAAAATATATTTTTGGAAATGGGCATGGTATATAGCATGTTGCTCCTCTGCCATAACGGTATATTCATTTGCTTGTTAGCTCTGTAAATGCATTACCTTCTCAACAATATATTCCCATTGGAAAAGATTCTTTCAATATATTTGCATTTCACCTTCCAGCTTCATATCTCATGCCAATGTTAGGTACTTCCATATTTAACCATTCTATTTGTCATGTCCTCTATGAGAACCCTCTTTACCGTATACACCAACTCCTCCATTTTTCCATCATTTCCAACTAAAGCTGTTAGTTTACCTATCCCTCCTCCAACATCGTACTTATTTGTAGGATCTTGTTATGGATTTATCCCTCCCCTTCCCCCGATCTGCATAATGCCATTTTCTCTTCAATCTCACTTCCAATTGCATCATTACTGAATATTCCAAATCAATTGCAGACTTCAAATTTACTATCTTTCTTGAGTGATTGCGTGGTAAGAGTTCCACTACCTTTTTCATCATTTGTAAGTGTACCCACCCCACAACATATCTCGAGTTTCACTCCCTTTTTCTCTGATCCTATTGTGTACATTTTCACTAGGACTCGATTCCTAGAATCGAGGTTTTGTCCCCCAAGTAATTAGTATAATTTTGAAAGGATGACATGTGTTTTTGTGTTGTAACTCCATTATCTCAATACCTAAGTAATTAGTATAATTTTGAAGGGATGACATGTGCTTTTTTGTTGTAACTCCATCATCTCAATACCCAAGTAATTAGCATAATTTTGAAAGGATGACATGTGCTTTTCTGTTGTAACTCCATCATCTCCATTAAATATTGGTAGGGATTTAAGGTACTTGAAAATCATATCATGGATACCTATTGGAAGTATAAAGGGTTTATATTGATTTACAAGCCAAGGATCCAAACAAATATAAATAATTAGGTAATTCTCATCCTTTTGGTATATTGATTTAATTGGTTTACTAATGATTTTTATGTTCTAGGAAGTCCTTATGGACCACTTTAATAGATTGCATCATTGTTTTGGATATTTTGTTGCTTGATCATGGTATATTTTTATTCTTATTAATGTGTTCGGAAAAATAAATTGGATTTTAAGCATGCCTGTCTATGTATCCTATTGTATTTTCTTATATTTCAAACAATGGAATATGTGTGTAAGATCCTCTCCCCAAATCTCAAAGGGTGCTAGCTCACTGGAAGAGAACATGGATTACAAGCAGACTTACTGATATTACAATATATTTCTAATAAAATATTTTTTATGATGTTATATACAAGGGGGGTTTCAAACTATCTTTGTATGTTGCTATGACGAGGATTTTAAATTTTCCTCGTAGGTCACTATGAGGGGGGATATAAAATGACTTCGTATGTTCCTAACCACCATTGTATGCATCTACAAAGGGGGTTCTAAACCACCCTTGTAAGTTTCTATGAGGGCGGTTCAAAACCTCCCCGATAGGTTTTTTGAGACGGAGTTTTATGGGGGCGATGAAAACTGCCCTAGTAGGTTTTATAAGAGGAGCTTTAGGGGAGGTTCAAAATGACTCCCATAGGTTTTCTAAGAGGGAGTTTTAGGGGGAGGGGTTCAAAAACGCCCTCATAGGTTTTCTAAGATGGAGTTTTAGGGGGGGTTCAGAACCACCCCTGTAGGTGGAGTTTTAGGAGGGTTTCAAAATATCCCTCATCGTGGAGTTTTAGGGGGGGATCAAAACCACCCAAGTAGGTTTTATAAGAGGGATTTTTTATGGGGGGATCAAAACTGCCCCATAGGTATCTACATGGGGGGTAGGGGTCTAAAACCACATCCAACAGTCACTTTTGGGGATGGTTTAGATATTTTCCAAAATGACCCCCAGAAGCCCTGAATTTTAATGTCAGTTCCATTTGGGGGGTTTTTGGAATTACCACCTCTAAAGCCTAAAAAGCACACAAAAGTGACTTTTAGGGGCAGAAGACCCCCCCACCTAAAAGTCAAAATTGTAGTAGTGTAGAAGCAAATTCTAGGATTTTGAAGATGGTATCCATGATATGAGAATCATCCCCTAACTCATCTTGCTAGAATGCATGTAACAACATTCCCTCCATGGCACTCGTATTCCATAAAAAATAATCCATACCAACCTCTATTTCATTCCCTTCATTGCCAATGTGTGAAGAACTAATGTTACTATAGACATTCTAAATTAGTGACTTAGGACATAGGCGGTTCATTCAACCATACTTAGTATGCTTCCTCTTCGAGATGTGCTCATTTAGAATCCTTCTCTCCATTTGACATTGAAGTGGGGTGAAATGGAAGATGGTGAATAGGTCCCTCATTTCTAGAATCGTAATTGTAGAAACATTGAATATTACATCGATGATATCAGTAAACAAAATGCATTTAGTTTGTTCAAACACTATAGAACACAATGATTAGAAGCATGGAAATTATTTTCTATAGTACATGTGCAATCGAGCACTTTATAAAAAATATGCCAAACCAAACAATATGTTTACATTAATTCTACAGAAATTTTTAAAAAATTCAATTAATCAATGATACATATTTAAAAAAAAATTACAATTAATCAATGATACAATTTTTTATAAAAAATATAATTAATCAATTGTATTTTTCTTACGCCCTAAGGGGGATTCTAAAGATATTCCCAATGCAAGGTGTTAACACAAAAAATTGTTCACCTAGATCTCTATGGTCCAAACCATAATTATACATAATTATCCCACCATTATTTCCTCCATTTTGACCTTCACAATTAAAATTCCACAAAAAATGGTCCAAAACATTATCATTATTTTCCCATAAATATAGGGAACTTGATAATTTATTGTGACTTATCCCCACTCTTTTTAAAAAAAAGGACCAAAAAACTTTAAAATGAAAATGGGTATGTTACAGGATATTCTCAGCCAGTACTAACGAGGTTGTTTCCCTAGCATGAAACACTCTAACACTAGAACAAAACAACTACAAGATATATAAACTTCTCCTAGGATTAGATAAACCTCTTGAATTAGGTGCTCTTCTTACCTTCCATAGGATGCAAAGGTTTGATCCTTGAAGTGCTTGATCTATGCGGATAACCTGCAAGAGACACAACAAAACAAAAACCAAGACAAGAGTAACAAGATATGTTAAAATCCTATGTAAAATACCAAGGAATTAAACAACGAACACAACAAGATAATCATACATACAAATTCTTCTGGGAAAGAAACTATATTTGTATTAAAAGTACAAAGAGGGATAGTTTACAACCGATGATTTTGTGTTGAGAACTCTTCTCAAAGGAACCTTGCCTCAAAGCCTTAAGCTTTCCTACTAATCACCTAAGACCTTGGTTGAATTTGGCCAGAATTTGGATGTAATAATATAATCTTCTTCCTCCTACCCATGAGGGGTAAGCTAATATAAAGGTGTGAGAGGATAGGATAAGTTGAGGATGCCATGGGAGAGGTGGAGGGGTGATCTTAGGATGATGGATATCGACATCCAAGTGTCCTGAACCATAGGGATGAGGCTCCACGAAGGCAAGATTCGATAAGCCTTTCGAACCTTCCTTTTTTTCCTTCATAAGTCGAGCACCATGCCTTGTTCAAGGGGAAAATGTGTTTCCAAGTGGGCACTGCACCTTGTGCATGGGAAACAGGCGGTGGCACTGCTTTTTGCAAATAACAAAAAGGTGTTTGCTGAGATGGGTACCACAAATTTTCCACAGGTAAAGTGCAGTGGTAGCCAAAACTATGAAATTGTTGAACCTTGTTCATTTCCAACTGTCAACCTTTGAGGATTTCAAGGAAAATACTAATATTTTTCTCCCACAACATGATGCTGAAAAAAATTAGGTATAACAGAATGCCCCCCAAAGCATGAGGCCAGAGGGAAAGGATAGGCAAAGGCTTTGTAGGAACAAGTTATGACTTTGAGGCAATAGTCCAAAGATACGAAATCTTCAATGACCAAGGTCATCCTGCAGTACATTTACACTTTGATACAAATCTATATTACTCACAAGATGGCTTCCGACAAATACAACGCATATCCATGTGAGACACAAACAATCATGGCTACTATAATACAACGTAGATCCATGTGAGGGAGACTCAAATTTGGACATAGCTACTAGATATACAATGTATATCTATGTCATACAGACACAAATATGAGCATAGCCACAACCATACAAATGTGGATCCATTATATGACTCATAAAAATAATCCATTGCAACCTGGGGAAGGCAATGAACGGTTAAAAAATACCTAGGGTCTTCGTCTCATCTTCAACAAAGTACGACTCTATCCATGCGAATATATGTCTTGAAGTCGAACATGGTAGAAACCACTTTATTACCGGTCAATGATGAAAATTGTTAACAAGTGTAAGGGAGATCACCATTAATGTCGATGATTCCCAAGGTACTCTAGTACAATCCTCTGAATGTGAATAGATGGATTGACATCTAACACTCGGATGAATCTTTTGATCAAAGGTCAATGATGTAAACCTATTGTCAAAAGCGAAGAAATATGTCATTGATGTATAGATATCTCAAGGTACTGACTTGTTTCTACGACTAATTCCTGGAAGATGTGTTGAAGTCGACATGAATAATCTTGTTGAAGGAGGGCCATGATGAATCCCACATCAACGACACGAAACTCAGAACAAAGTTCTAAAACTTGAGGATGAATTAGTAATCATAGGACTGAATCAAAGGTAACTGACATGAAAGTAGTTTTGACGGCAAAGGGTGACTCTCAACACAACTTTCATTTGAACATTTGGTGGCACGACCAAAGACTTGGCAGCATTGACTTAACGAGGAAGATACCGGGACATAATGCGGCGCAGCATGATGCATTCATTGAAAAAACTCAAAGGAGTGACACGAATCATGAAAATGGATCGAATTAGAGACAAGCTGAATACCCAAACTTTTGAATGAAATGTAGACATGTGTCATGTTCAAAGGTGATTAAAACTGCCATTATTACAAATGAAAGATAGTTCCCTTCCTTTAACTTTCCCATCATGATTGATGACTGCCTCTTTTTCATTTTAACGAGTTCAAAGAGGGTAACAAACACTTGTTGCAGCTTATCCTAAGATAATTTCAGTCTCATATGTTTTTTGAACCTGAGAAAGAAGGGGTTCGTTCCCAAAAGAGGGCATCTTAGTGTTTAATTTAACGAGTCCATTAAAAATAAACTCGATGTCGTTCACATTTAGAGAGTCTGAACGAAACTGAAGAACGTATTTTTTCATAAAATTTAGTCTTTGATGCCCGAAAAAGTATAAAATAATACTATGGAGAACTCTTCTAGTCAATGACCAGAGTATACCGTTTTCGTAAATAATCAATCCGAAAAAAGGGGTAAACTACCATTGGAAAGACAACTCTTCAGGTCCTTTTACGAGCATGAAGATGACAAGTTCACTCAACGATATTTCCACATTGTAAGGGTCATAAAAGAGCTTAAAGATGACTCTATTAGAGTTCCTTTTTTGTAAAAAAGTTAAACGAGTCCGAAAAAGTAGTAAAATTTGACTCGAAAACTTAGTCCTAGGTGTAACGAGCACAACTAAAGTTCTAAAATAGTGCTCATAAGATTTTTCCATTTTGATTGAGAACGAAAAAGATAAAAAGAAAACTCCATATACGAAAATATAAACTCTTCATGACCTGCAACCCTCAGAAAGACCATTAGACGCTCATTTAATAAGAAATTGACTTTATATAACTATATTAAGGGTAAAAATTAATAAATTAATTTAAAATAAAACCACAATGGTGAATAAAACTAGTAAAAAAGTAAAAAATAGTTACCATTGTGTGTTTTACCCATTTGGAGAGAAAAAGAGTTCTTTTGAGAGCAAAATTGGAGTGTGGATTGCAGAGGCTACGAATAACCATTCGACGAACCATCCGGACTAGGTAAATCCCGAACTCTTCCCCTACATTTTCATGGTTTCCTCTTTCATTTTAATGCATTTTTGGTGTTTTGGGGCCATTTTCCAAGAGGAAAATGCGTGTTCTGGGCATCGTGCTTTTCCCTTTCAGGAAAGCCGGTGCTGAGCAACACCGCACATTTCCTTGAAAGAAAGTGTGGTGCCACCACTTTGTCTGAAAGGCGATAAGGCGGTGGCGCAATATACCCTAAAAAGTTTCAAAAATAGACCAAATCAAAGATTTTAAGGAGTTTTAAATGATTGAATATGGTTTTTAATCCCTCATTTTGATTTTTTGGCAGGTGGCATTGTCGAAAATGGTTGTGTGGAAAGAATGGGAACACGAATTGGATGAAATTCGTGGAGAAAATGATCATGGCACCATAAATGCTATTCATGAATGTGGAATTTTTAAATTTTTCAAAGTGCCCAATATGAGGGTGCAAATCAGTTTGTTGGAATATATACTCAAGATGTGGAATCCCGAGCAACAACATTTCGAAGTGGGTGCTCACATATTTATACTAGAAGTGGAATACATCTACTTCCTGACATGTATTTCTAGGTGAGGAGCGCCCATTTCCTTGAATGGTCCTCATGGTGGGGATGTTACTACACAGGGCTTGATCGACTAGTACTGTTTCCCAGGTGCTCAGATGAGTGGGAAAAAGATTCCCAACAAGGACATGATGGACTTACCTTTGAGGAGGATCCTTTTCACCATGCAGAGGATTTATGGAATCCAAAGGGATCATAAGGAATATAGGGTGCACATTTTGTATGCCTTAGAACCCATGGCCCCATCTGTATTCAACTGGGATGAAACCTTGTTGGTGACACTCAAAGAACAACTCTGGCAAGTGTTGCCATGGAGAGTTAAAATAGTTTGGGTATGGTACTATTTTAGTGTCATTTTCTTGGAGAGTTCCACTACTAAGGCCACAGGTGGCATTCACCAAGTCTTAGAGCACAAAACCCTCGCATGCTCAAGTGGGTAGAGGTCATGGCTCACCATGGTGGCAGGGGACCTAGAGTTAAATATGGGGCCTCTTTCTTTCTTTGGTTGGATGACCAGCTTCTCATGGTTGAGTATTATGCTTACGCAATAATGGATTTTTG
Source organism: Pseudotsuga menziesii (assembly GCA_001517045.1). Lineage (NCBI taxonomy): Eukaryota > Viridiplantae > Streptophyta > Pinopsida > Pinales > Pinaceae > Pseudotsuga > Pseudotsuga menziesii. Next base: position 316,983 of record LPNX010318669.1, on the reverse strand, counting down.
AGGAAACCCAGACCTATTCCTTCCCGAGGATGAATAGTGGGGAGAGGCCCAGTTGGTCATGCAGATTAGGAACACGAACTCATAAGGAAATGAGTATTTAGGCCCAGTTTTTGTGATAGCACGAGGAAGATCACACATCAACTCCACAAAAACTAATGATTTCTTGGAAGAAATATTAGGGAACTCAAGGTCAAATTCTTGCAGGATGACGATCCAACGAGAATATTTGACCCCAGTAGATGACGAGTCAGGATGTAGTACATGGGGTTTTGATCCTCGAGAAAGGTAGTTTTGCGAAGTAGGATGTAATGAAGAAAACATTGTACAACAATGACCGTACCCAAATCTAACTTCTCCACATATGAGTACCGAGATTCAGATTCCAGAAGAATATTACTAAGATAATACATCACATGTTCTTGCCCATTTGAATCCTCCTGCACTAGAACGATACCAATAGTAGCAGTATAGGAAGCAATATAAATAAGAAAGTCTTTTGAGTAATTAGGGGGGTGTAACATAAGTGAGTGTGTAATGGCATGTTTTAAATTATCAAAATCTCGTTGAGCTTGATCATCACAAATGAAGGGAGTGTTATTCTTCAACAAACGAATATAACCACGCATTTTCTCTACAAAATTTCACACGAAATGATGAAGAAAGTTTGCCTTCCCTTGCAAACTTTGGGCTTCTGTGATGTCAGTTGGGGGGGTAAGGCCACAATTGTAGCAATTTTCAAAGGGTCTATCTGGATACCATATTTGGAAACAACAAAGCCAAGAAGACGTCCAGTCTCCACAGAAAAGACACACTTACGTGGATTAAGCCGAATATGATAGTGACGGAATTAAAGGAAAATGTCCCTAAGATGCCTTGAATGATCCTCTCTCCGTTGTGAATGAGCGGGGAATTGATCCAGGTAAGGTTCCACCATGTGCTTGATATCATGAAAGGAATAGGACATGGTTCATTGGAATGTGGCTCTGCATTTTTCAAGCCAAAAGGTAACTTACGGTAAGTAAAGGTTCCCCATGGGAAAATGAATGTTGTTTTGTACTGAGTGACGGGTAATATTTAAATCTTATTGTACCCGGAGAAGCCATCCATAAATGAGAAGAATTCCATTACAGTTGTCAATGATTTGATCGATATGGGGAGTAGGAAAGTTCTATTTCAGACAAGCTTTGTTTAAGTCCCTAAAATCGATGCAAACCATAATAATTCCCTGCTTCTTGGAAACATGAACAATATTAGATACCCACTCAATCAATGGCACGGTATAAATGAAGTAAGCTTTCAAAAGTTTTCCAACCTCAGATTTTTTTGCTACAGCTTTCCTAGGGTTGACCTGGCAGAGTTTCTGCCTAACCGATTTTGCTATCAGGTACATCTTGATCTCATGTACTATAATGGATGGATAATTCCTCGACATTTCTTGGTAACTCCAGGTAAAAACATCTCGAAATTATTTGAAAAGAGCTTGTTATTCTTCAATTTCTATCGTTGAATAATTTTGTCCAACATGAACATGTTAAACAACTCCTAGCTTCACCGATATGTCGATGGTAATAGTTTGAGTAATATTACACAAATAACCTTCATAGTCAACATCTTGCAATTATATAGGTGTTTGAGTATGCTTGACAATATCGGAACTGATAAGATATACAAAATCAAAATCCATCAAATCGACATTAGGAAGAAAAGAAGATCTATGATGATGATCTTCCCATAAGGATTCATCTTGACTCATAATCTCCATAATAGACTCGTCTAATGGAAAAGTCTCTAAGAGATAATTTAGAGTCAGGAGAGGGTAATCTAGCCAATAAGACAGATGGTAGGGATCTGACGCTATAAGATGTTGATTATGAAAGTAAGCATAAGAAGTAGATTTAATGGCATGGTATAGGGATTCATGAGGACACATATAAGGTATTTCAACAATATCTTCTCCTTTGGACATGCCCTCGGTAGTGGATGATATTATGTTAACCGTAGCAACTTCTGTACTAGGAGGGAAATCAGTAGATGGAAAGACTCCCATAAGGGATGAATCTTTCAAAAGTCCGACTCCTACGAATTGATAAGGAGGAGGGGATTGCCCCAACATAGGAACATTGTTTGCCGCGGTGGTAGTGATATCAGGTGAACAATAATAGAGATGATCAATGGTTACAATTTTTCCCTAGTGAGGAAACTGGAGAGTGCAAAATACTGACGAAGCAACTGCCGTCATAGCGTAAAACCAATTTCCACATAATAACAAGTTGTAATCCAATGAAGCGTTGACTACCTCTACTTGGATAGAAATAGTCTTGCCCCCCAACTCGATAGATAATGACGGTAACAAGCCACGAGGCTAGAAAACTCGTCGACCAAAGGCTTTCAAAGTGGTTGGTGACCGATTTATTTCAGGAGAACCGATGGCTCCCCAACAAGACATAGAGAAAACCTAGGTGGAAGCTCCATCGTCCAATATAGTCCGATGAATTTTCCTACCTACCACCCTAGTTGTGATTTGAAACACGAGTTGGTGGGATAACCTCAATTTTTAGTTCTCCATGTTAAAAGTGATTGTAGTGGAATTATTCAGATCTAAGTCCCCTAGGGTTCAAAACAAATTTTTATGCCATGTAGGGAAAATTTGGAGTGCTTCCAGCGTAGACATGGCTCAAGGTGCCTGAGTTAAATATTTAACAATGTTGTAGAATTGGGTAGCTCGAGCGCTCAGATTGAAAACTGACTTCCAAATTGTACTCTTGGGAGGGAGTAAAATTGTGTCAAGACTAGGTTTATAAATGGTAAGAGGGCCACTAGACGAAGGAGGGGGAGAAGAACTGGCAAAAGGATTCTTCTCGGGAGAAGCGCCTTCATATTTTTTCTCGGGAGGTTTATCATATGTTTGATTTCGTGTGGTCAGCGAAACAGTTTCGATGAACATCATTATGATTTCCTCGGTGGAGGAAAAGGGACCATGCAAATATGTATGATTGATTAATTTCTGTTGGTATGAGAAAGGGTAAGTTAACATTGCTGGTGTAGAATTATAGTTCAAAAACTTGTTGATATCTTCATTCCTAGGGCACTCCTTCATGAAGTGATCATCTCCACATAACAAACATGGGTACTTATCTTTCCATTTGGGTTTAGACTTGGTCTTTGGATTCATCGTCTTAGGATTCTCCTGCTGGTTTTGAGATTTTTTAGATTTACCTTTACCCTTTTTATTATTAGTGAGTGTTTTCGAAGATTGGATAGTATTCACCTCAGTGGTAATAGTAGGAGTGGAAGAAGTAGTAGGAGAAGAACTCTGCTGCTTGGTAAGTTTCGCTGTGGATGGGGGTTGGATTGAAACTACAACACTATCTACAGGAGTTTTAGCGGGTGCCTTGGTGGGATCGGTGCTAGGACAAGGAAAATCAGGGATAAACTCATATAAGGTCTCGGAATGAGAATAAACTAAGTCAAAATACTGAGCCCGAATAATAGCCTATTCCTCTATAACATCGTCGCACATAGCCACATCTCGAGAAATAGGAGGCAAAAAATATTTAGTAAACCAATCAGCTAACAATTGATCCAAAATAGGAGATTTGATTAACCTTCAACATCTCCTCCACTCATGAATATGGTCAGAAATATGACTAGAAGTATTCTGCCGAAGGGAGTTCAAAATATTCGTACTAGTCAGATAACGGATTGGTAGCTGGAAATGGGTAAGGAATACAGTTTTCAATGAATTAAAATCCACAAATTAATGTCGTGGAAGTTCAATATACCACTTAGTAGTCGTACCTTTCAAATTTCTCTGGAAGAGCCTCAAACATATGGAATCATCCATCAAGGAGTTTGAAGAACACCAGAGATGGAATCATCCATCAAGGAGTTCGAAGAACACCAGAGATGGAATCATCCATCAAGGAGTTCCAAGAACACCACAAATGGAAGGTCATAACATGGTTTTTTGTGTCTTCACCTTGCTTCCCATCAAACTTAGCCAATGTATTATGGTAATTTGACTGGAATTGTTGGCCAAAAAGGGTTGTGTTGGATGGGATCATTAATCAATTTGGATAAGTATGGAAAATCCAAAGTAGCAAAAAACATGAGCTGTGGGTTAGGTTGTGGGTAATTATAATATTGATAAGGTAAGGCTACCCCAGTAGGACCATAGGTCGGTTGAGGTTGGCCATAGTACCCTGCAAACTGTTGGTAATTGGGAGTGTTTTGAGCCATGAACGGTGGTTGTCCTTGGTTAAGTCCATCTTGGGGTCTGTAGGTAGGTTGAGCCTATTGATTGGCAACTCCTTCGGGATAAGGGACATATAATGGATTATTGTATTGTGCCCTGCTAAGGTATTGATCACCAACATTGGGATATTGAGGAGGGACCCAAGAAGATGTGGGTGGCTGGGAAGAAATACCAATAGGACCGTAACCAACAGGGCCACCATATCCTACAACTGGAGGAATTGGTTGTGGAATATTATGTAAAATAGGAACATAAGGTCCCTTAGATGAATGGGATGTGGGGGATAAAAAATGACTTCCAATATTCTAAAAAACCCATGGAAGGCATAGGAGAACATCCTAATGAAGAATTTGACATTGGATTCAGAACATACTATGACACTCTCGCAGGAGTGGTGAGCTTAGTAACCATTGGAGGAGGTGGAGCATTCTCTAGAATCGAACTAGAATGAATATTCAAAGATCTACCTATAATATCACTTGGTTGGAGACAGGGAAAACCCCTTCTAGGGTTTGGAGTTAGCTCCATTGAAGAAACATTTGCAGTACTAGTAGAAACGAATTGGGAGATAGCTTATCCCAAGGCGGTTTCCCAAAATGGAGCATTCAGCCCTGTTAGTTTTTATAAGTTAATTTACTTAGGATCTTTATTTGAAAGAATAAAAAGCACAACAATACATCAAAGATTCATAAGATATACAAGACACATAGGTTTTCATCAGGGTAACCATGAAGGAGAAAAACCCCCAAACTTCCTCAGAATAGTTCCGTCACAAAGATAAGATGAAAAGATAAAATAACCCAAGAACAATATATCTGCATCGGCTCCCTGTCCCTCCTCTTCCTCTCTCTCCTAAAGCACACATGAGAGAGCAATTGAAGTGTGTGACAAATGAGGAGGGCGCATCTCTATTTATATGCTTATGTTGAGTTAGTTAAATCAACCACTAGTTCTCCCAGGTTACTTGTGGGGCCAACCTAACTAAGAATACACATAAATATATTTTACTTTATTTAAGATGGGGACTATTTCCTTGACTTACAATGGAGGGTTTACCTCAGTGACCATACACAATGATGAGATCCCGTAAATGGGTAACACACATCCCCAATGGGGGTACAACAATATGCAATGATAATATACATCAGAATATCTTCCAAAGTTATAAATACAACAACACTCCCTCTTACCTAGGAAGGTATTCTATCGCCACAGTTATCAACACATCTGGTCATCGTCACCGAGTATTAATCGTCGCTACTGCTATTGTTCTCATCTTGTCTAATCTGTCGCATCTATTTGTCATAGGAAGTTTCTACAGAGCAACCCTTTTTCATGCTGGATGTAGGCCTAGACCTCATCTAGGTCTTCATCATATCCACGAGAAAGACATCACATTGGTATAGACCAGGACCATTCTTTGCATTGCCACTGCAATAACCTGTGTCTCCTATCATCTTCTCATCATATCATTGTGTATGTACAGTCCAGGACCTCCTTTACATTTCCACTGCAACAACCTGCGTTTCCTACCATCATCTCATTGTCATCGCGTAGGCACAGTCCAGGACCTTCTTTACATTGCCACAGCAATAACCTGTGTTTCCTACCATCATCTCATCATCATCGCGTAGGTACAGTCCATGACCTTCTTTAGATTTCCACTGCAATAACCTGCATTTCCTACCATCATCTCATCAGATACAGATAATCCCTTTTGTCTTGCACAAAACAAAACAAAGCACATAGATCATAGCTCAGATGCAGACCACCTCTGTTTTATCAACATAGAAGCATGTCAGGATGTTACCAAGACAATATTTCATGTACCGCTATGTGAGAACCTTCAAGGAGTACAACTCAGTGCATTACATCTCTGCACAGTCAACTGCATTCTATCAGTATAACCGCCTAGGTGCACCTCCTCGTACTTCAAGACCTTATCATCTCAACATGGGAACACATATATCTCATATATATGTAGGGACGAATTACGACCCAACAACCTACTACACCAGGACCTTTTACATTCTTATGGTCACCATCAAGGGATTACATCTGAACAACTTGCGTCTAGGATCTTTTCCATTTAGATAATCTTCGGGACATATTACATCCAAGTAACCTGCGTACCACACTTGGGATCACTATTTACACTTGGACAACCCACGGGGCGTATTACATCTGAATAAATTGCATACCACACCAGGGCTCATTATTTACAATTGGATAACCCGTCACATGATTGATTACATCCGGGCAACCTGCTACACCAGGATTTTTCCCTCTCAGACAACCTGTCTCATTTCCAATGTGAGATATCATGCAACATATATTTCTAGCATAGAGCACATCATGACTGACTATATCCAAGGATATCCTACGAGATTCTCTAGGACTTATCCAAGGATAACCTATAGGACTGATTACGTCTAAGCAACCTATGAGATTCGCCAGGATGTTACGCTCACACAACCTGTCTTCTCTAGCTATGCTAGAAGTCTCATTTTGGATCACGCCATGTCTTTCTATAAAGTAATTGAGCTTCACTTTGGATATTTAAAGCATAGAATCACATCAGGACTGATTACGTCTAAGGATAACCTGTGATATTCTCCAGGACTGATTACATCCGAGGAAAACCTACAGGACTGATTATGTATGAGAAACCTACGAGCTTTGCCAATATTTTACACTCAGACAACCTGTCTCACCAGCTATGCTAGAACTCATCACTCCCATTTTTGAGAGGTCTCAAAATGGATCTCATACTAGAGCTTCACTGCTCCTCTTTGCATCATACAAAAATGCAAGCCAGATGAATCAAATCAAATAATATCTTTCAAAAGAAACATACCACCTCACAAATAGCCGAGCAAGTGGCAACATATTTTGCCTCGGATGTACTCAGCACCATGCAGGACTGCATCCTACCAAACCAATATACCATACTGGATATCAAACTGAAGAATAAAACCAAGGTGTTCTTCTTCTCAATGGAGCTACCTTCCTGATTTGAATCAACATAGTTGTGTAGGTTAGTCTTCTGATTCGTATCATATTTGAGCCCATACTCAATTGTGCTTTGCAACAACTAGGTGAACATGTCTCGGATCCATCAGGAACTGGACTAAGGTTTTCACAACAAAGCGTATGTATGGTCTCGTATTCATGAGATACATCAATGAGACAATTATCTGATGATACATTGTGGCATCAACCGTCTCTAATGAAGCATCACACAGTAGCTTCAAATTTGATGCCATAGGTGTGTCTATCTCCTTGCAGTCCAATATTCCAAATTTCTTCAGAATCTCCACTGCATACTTTCCTTGACCAAGGAAAATCCCATTTGCATTCTGCCACACCTCCACACCTAAGAATTAGTGTATCATCCCTAGGTCTTTTATCTTGAACTTTGTAGCAAGTCTCCTTCTTGCATCTTTAATGAGTTTCTCTTCGCCTGTTAGAAATAGGACATCGACATATAGGAGGAGCATCACTGATATTCCGCCTTCAACCTTGAATCAAAGGTTGGAATTCTCTTTAATCTTAGTAAATCCTAGGGCCATCAGTAAGTTGTCCATCCTGCCATACCATGCCGAACCTGAGGATCATCTGTAGTTACTCCATCTAAAGCATAGCGTCATTCTCCCTCTGCCTTTCGTACTCTATGTATTGAATAATTCTATACTGGAGTGACAAGTAGCTTCCTGTGCTACTAATATTCTATGTATCCATCTACTTTCACTAGATACCGAGATCCTCTATCTTGAAATTTGTTGAAAAATTCTTCTCGCACCCATCTATGAGCTTTTCATCCTCTATAGGCTTTCATCTCCAACCTTGTAGCAAAGGTTAAGATCTTCATCACTCTAGGTAATATACAAGCTCCTCATGTAACTATATGTGCTATCTCATGGGTTCTGTCTGAGCTCATACAAGGCCTTCTTTAATTTGCACACATGAGTCTCCCTGTCATGTGTTTCGACTCCCAGTGACTACTCTATGTACACTTCCTCGTTGATTACACCTTTCAAGAATGTTGTCTTGATATCAACTGGTGTATCTCTGATCTCATACCTGCACGTATGGATCTAATGCAAATGTCTTGTCGTAGTCTATGCATTCTTTCTATGAGAAGCCTCATGCTATGAATCTTGCCTTGTATCCCATGATGATGCCATCTACTACATGATAGCCGATCTTGTAAATCCATATGGAAGACACTACGAACTTCCCTTGAGGTCTCGAAACCGCATCCTAGATATCATTCCTCTTGATCAACTAGTACTCTTGATCATAGTCTCCTTCACTTTATTATTGACTACTTATTCATAGCTAGAAGGCTTTGCATCAATGATGTCCCTCAACAGTGTCACATAACTAGAGTGTGTCCGAGGCCTCTTTCTTTCTTTGGAAGTCTCGTCATATTATTCTTCATCTTGAATATTTCTCCTTCCCAAGATGGTATTCATCTCTTGAGGTGGATCTACCATTCTCTTTATATTCTTTTGAATCTCGTTCTTTCGCCACGGTGTCTCTGACCCAGGAATCTTCAGGTTCCTCTTCTGAACTGTTGTTACTTGTTCTTCAGAATGATCTACAAGTCAAGTTCAGTTACATAATTAGAAATATCTCATAATTTCCAAAACATATGAATAATGACATATATGTGTCACATAGTCATGCAACTATCTTTTAGCCAATGCTACAACATTCATCCATATCTCGTAAACATACAATAACTTCTAGATTCCTTCTACCCCAATGTTATGTCAACAAAGAGGTTTCAATATAGATAAGGAGCAATGGAATGTTGTACAACATCATTGAGTTCTTACCGATAATGTGCAAATCAATAGTATAAATGAAAACACTCAAACATGCATAATACATCAATTGAATATAAACAAGTGCACAACCAAACAATATCATGAAATGACAATTGAATACTTATCTTTATTTGTTTGGTGGGTAGAATCCTTTTTGAGCCTTCAGCTTCATCATATTCTTCATTTACAACTGCATCATTTATTATCCAAATGATGAGAAGGATAAGAGGTTCTTCATGAGTTGAGTCCTTCATATTCCTCATCGCTTGAGTTGAATCTTCTTTGAATTGTGAGAGCTTGATTTTCGGCTGCTCCCATATTATCTTCTCTTATTATGAGAAGATATTCTTCTTGTGTGCACTATTCCCAGAGTTTGTTGAAGGTGATCAACTTCCTTCTAGCACACATTCCTCGAATGAATGAATCCCATGATCTTGGGAGGCCATTCAAGGTGGTTATAAAAATCTATTCTTCTTCTTCGATTGCTTCGTCATAGAATCAAACACTTCCTTTTGGTGTCTTCAAGGATGATACATGAGGGATGAGATGATATTTAATAGAATCTGCAATGATTCTCTTGGCTCCAGCCTTAGCCTCATCTCCCTCAGGCTCTTAGAACATCCTTACTGAAATACTGATCCAAGTCATTTTTCTTCAAGGATCACGGAGGTCCTATACTTCCATACTCGAAATTTTTCAGCTTTACCAATCTTGTCCTCAAGTTGGGTGTGATTAGTCATTTTTTAAATGAGAACCTCAAATGTAAATAGAAAATATTTAGATCTTATCAATTTGAGGTGTCCGACCTGGTTTCATAGCTGACTGATTTAGGGTTTGTTAGAGAAACCATAATTTTCAAACTTGGAATTTCAAACTTTTGATTGAACAAAACGATGGGCCTCTTTAAAGCGATCTGTCCAATGTACTCCTTTTCTGAAAACAATGGAGGGAAGCTCCCCAAACAGGAAGCCCTAGTTTTCCAATTTCTTCTGCATAATTATATGATATTTCCTCTTCTGTATCTCCGAAGTTTCAGCTCCTTATAGTCTAAAATGTTGCATTGAGATATCCTGACATGTATTCTTTCCAACCCCACAGGTCAAATGGATTCTCCAAGTGGGACTTATGCTGAGTTTCCCAAGGTGACTGTTTTGGGTACTGTTAAGCATAACGAACTTGGACGGACTGCCACGTGTCACCTTTTTCACATTCTGGGTCTGGAAATAAGACTAAAGAAACTACAATACGTTCCCTACCTACAAAATTTTGTGAAATTGTTTTTGGACCTCCCTATCCCAAGATATAGCAATTCTCCCTAGGTCACCTGTTTATGACTGTATTTTGTAGTAGGCTGGAACCTTGATTTGGAGGAACCATATCTCCTCAAGTATAAATAATATGAGACTGGAAATTTTACACAAGGTACATCAAGAATTCCTCTTCGGCCTATAAAAGTTTCGTCTTCTGATCCTTCTCCAATCTCGCTTTATAGCGAAAGTTCTAAGATGGATAAATTCAATCTTGTAGGGGTTTCAAGCATGAAACCCTAATTTTCAGTAGCTGCCATTGTAGTTGTATTTCGGCTGCACAGTGCCTTCTTTCAGGGTGGATCTGATACCATGTTAGTTCTTCTAAGTTAATTTACTTAGAATATTTATCTGAAAGAATAACAAACACAACAATACATCAAATATACATAAGATACACAAGACATAGATTTTCATCGGGGAAACCATAAAGGAGAAAACCCTACAAAATTCCTCAGAATAGTTCTGTCACAAAAATAATATGACAAGATAAAATAACCCAAGAAAATATCTCTGCAGTATCTCTCTTTCCCTCCTCTTCGCCTCTGTCCTAAAGCACACATGAGAGAGCAAGTGGAGCGTGTGACAAATGAGGAGGGCACCTCTCTATTTATATTCTTTCGTTGAGTTCGTTAACTCAACCACTAGGTCACGCAGGTTACTTGTGGGGCTGAAATAAATAAGAATACACATTAATATATTTAATTTATTTCACATGGGGACTATTTCCTTGAATTACAATGGAGGGTTTACCCCAGTGACCATACACAATGATGACATCTCATAAATGGGTAACACACATCCCCAATGGGGGTGCAACAATATACAATGATAATATACATTATAATATATTCTAAAGTTACAAATACAACAACATGCCCAAATATGGGAGAAATATTATCATTAGGATGAAACTGATTGAGCCCATCTCCAGAAGGAGTTGGGATGGGAAAATATGGATTTCGATAGGAGTGTTGTTCTACTAAAGGTGGTACTGAAAAATGACACGAGGTACGTGGGAGCTCCACTCTATAGTAGTGCTGTCTAATGCACAACCATTCGAAAGGGGCCTTCCTATATACTGCGGAGTACATGAAGTAACTTTCGATATACCTCAAGGGTACGTTAAAGTCCGTTCGATATACCAACAATTCGTGGAAGAACCACATGATCCCCATGCTGCAGTGTAGTAAAATAGCGACAAATCCTACATTTAAAGACGCATGAACACGTCTCTAACCTATCACACCTTTCTAAAGATTATTAGCCCGAACTAGCGTTTAATTTTATCTTTTATGGTTAGGTGAATGCATGAGGTGAGTACAGAAATGTAAAACCATGCAAGCATGCATATGAAAATCTTTCACTTTAACTTTTTCGGGTATGCCCTACTTAAAGGAGGGATAGCGGTTCGGTTCTTGTTTTTCCTAAATGAATAAACCCCAAGCAAAACAATATTAAACTATATATTTCATTCCTATTGCATGCTTGCAAATATTTCTAATGTAAATATTGAAAAGAAAAAGAACAAGATCTCTTTAAAAGGAAATATACTATCACTATTTTGCACACAAAACTTTTCAATTCTTCAAATGAAAGAAAGATTCAAAACAAGAATATTTTGTTCTTTTAGTTGAAAAGAAAACATACAAGAATACTTGAAAGTTGATGAGAATAATCAAGCAATCAAGAGTTCATCCATACGCCAATATCTATGATAAATTTTCTCTCAATTTTTTCAATGAAAAATATGAAGACAATCTTTTAACAGTCTATGAAGAAAACAAAAACAAAACTACTTTCCTTTTCAATTAATTAAAACAACACTCAAATATCTAAATATATGATTTATTTTCAAAAAATTCCTCTCTCAAAAAAAATCCAAATGAATAAGAAGCCTCAAAGGCCAAACTCAAAGCTAACTCTTCAAAGTATAAACAAATCAAGCCTAAATACTCTTTCCAGATCTTGTCTAATGATTTCAAATATCAACAATAAAGCAAAAAATACTCAGAAACAAAATTCCAAATGCAAGATTTTAAAAATCAAACAGGGATTGAAAACATTACCTGGAAAAACGCTTTGATAGGCAAGTACAAAGCATTACAGGATGAGCACCATGCTTTTTCAATAGCTATGGAGTGGTGGCATCGCTCTCTGTATATTAGAAAGATGCGGTAGTACCACTATTTGCCTCAAGGAAATATGCGGTGCCTGCTCCTTTTACACTACCCAGGTGCGGTGGCCAAAACAAACTTTGAAATCACACAGAGGCGAAAATAAAAGTATTAGATCTCAGGTACTAGATACAAATAACATATAAAAGCAAGAATCGAAAGCATTAGAGGCAGATGAAGGTAGATATAAGAATTTCAAACCAAATCTAGCTAATTCACAAGCAGATCTGATTTATGAACTAAAATCTAAAATTGAAGACAAGTTTGAAACAAAACCAAGAATATGATCTATCTCCCCAATGGAGTCACCACTTTTATCACATGAAATTCTCATCCAGTGCTGATAGAGGTTGTTTCCCTAGTATGAAACACTCAACATTAGAACAAAACAACTACAAGATATAGAAACTTCTCCTAGGATTAGATAAACCTCTTGAATTAGCTGCTCTTCTTACATTCTATAGGATGTAAAGGTTTTATCCTTGAAGTGCTTGATCTATGCAAAGAACCTGCAAGAGACACAACAAAACACAAGCCAATATAAGAGTAACACGATAGCTTAAAATCCTATGTAAAAGACCAATGAATTAAACAATAAACACGACATGATAATCAGACATACAAATGCTTGTGAGAAAGAAACTATATTTGTATTAATAGTACAAAGAGGGAGATTTTACAACTGATGCCTTGGTGTTGAGAAGTCTTCTCAAAGAAGCCTTGCCTCAAAGCATTAAGCTTTCCTACTAATCACCTAAGTGTCTGATTGAATTTGGGTAGAATTTGGATGTAATAACACATTCTTCCTCCTCCTACCCATGAGGGGTAAGCTAATATATAAAGGCATGAGAGGATATGATAAATTGAGGATTCCATGGGAGAGGTAGAGGGATGATCCTAGGATGATGGATCTCTAGCTCCAGGTGTCCTGAACCATAGGGATGAGGCTCCACGAAGGAAATCTCCGAGGAGCCTCTCGAACCTTCCTTTTTTTCCTTCATAAGTCGAGCACCATGCCTTGTTCAAGGGGAAAAGACATTACCAAGTAGGAACCACACCTTTTGCATGGGAAATAGGCGATGCCACCGCTTTCTGCTGATTGCAAAAAGGCGTTGCTGAGATGGGTACCACATCTTGTCCACAGGTAATGTGCGGAAGTGGCCAAAACTATGAAATTGTTGATCCTTGCTCATTTCCAACTTCAACCTTTGAGGATTCAAGGAAAATACTAATGTTTTTGTCCCACAACATGATGTTGATGAGAATTAGGTCTAACAGGGTAAAAAAAACCATAGATAAATACCATGCACAATAAAAATATCATGGGTCAAAAAACCTTGGATTATCCTATAAATAAATTGTGAAGGTCTCCCCACAAACATTCTTTAATTCCTTGATTCATGATCTTTTTCATTTTTCACTATTTGTCATTCATTTTGTGGAACCTTTTCCCATCACATCCTTTAGCCACACTATCCCACGTTGCACGTCTATTTCTCTCTGTGCAACCCTTAATCCCTTTCCCAGTGACTACCATTTGTTGGAGAACACATGGAGACCAAGATCGTGGGAAGCCTATGAACCACTTCCTCAAACGACTATAGTGGCCCATTTTAAAGGTATCTTTTGTTTTATTGCATTAGTTAGATTAATTTTTTTTTTGTTATTGCTTATTATTGCAAGTCGAGGTTGAGAAATCCCTCACACAGTGAACTCTACCCTATGATCTGGCTGATCTAGGGAAGGTGCTTTTGCACATAGTAGGGGAGAAATCCCCACTATAGTTTTGGTGACTTCACTTGTGATCATCCTATAAATACATTGTGAAGGTCTCCCCACAAACATTCTTTAATTCCTTAGTTCCTAAACTTTTTCACTTTTCACTTTTGTCATTCATTTTTTGGAAGCTTTTTCCATCACATCCTTTAGCCACACTATCCCACATTGGACATCGAGTTATCTCCATGAAACCCTTAATCCCTTTTACAGTGACAACCCTTTGTTGGAGAACATGCAGCGACTAGGATCATGGGAATCCTATGGACCACTTCCTCAAATGGCTGCAGTGGCCCATTTTAAAGGTATCTTCTGTTTTATTGCATTAGCTAGATTAAATATTATTGTTGTTTTTATTTCTTATTATTGCAAGTTGAACTTGAAAAATCCTCGCACCATGAACTCTACCCTATGATTTGGCTGATCTACGGCAGTTGCTTTTGCACGTAGTAGGGGAGAAATCCCCACTACCTTTTTGGCGAATCCATTGTCTCGATCCCCTTGGATCTCTATTTTTGTAGGTGTTTATATTGGTTTTTTCTACTTGGGTACCTTCATCTGTCACATATCTCACCCCCCTATGTCAAATCCGGATTAGTATTGTCCTAGTGCCTTCTCCCCTGACCCAAATTGACAGTTTTTTCTTTATAAACCCTCAGTTACGACTGGATCTCACCTATCTGGAAACAAGTTGCGACTCAGGCTACACCTTTGTGCTCGATAAGTGGAACCTAGGTCATGCCTTCTTCCCCGATAAGTGTGACTTGGACCAAAACTCTAGATCGCACTTATCCAAGATTTCAGAGCGATCTCGGTCACTATTGTGACCTATTTTTGTGCAACTTATCGCGCAAAAGACCCTATTTTGTGCGACCTGAGTTTTTGGACTTATTTTTTGTCCCAATCGCAACTGTTTGAAAGTTATGTGTGACACTGATTGCACCTGTTTCACTGATAGGTGCGACCTGCAGTTTTTCAGTCCTTTTCTAGACCTCCTGTCTATGTTCTACCCCTTCCCGACCTGTTTCCTTCCAGATCTAATTGCTTACATCCCCCTGGTTTGTTGTGCAATCATGTTTCCCTTGTATGTGAGGCCCCTTAGTCAAGATTGGTATTTGATACCCCTTGTGTGTTTCCTACAACATGTTAAGTTCCTTATGCGCTCATTTACTTGTGTACATTTTATCTTATGGAAGTAATATTTCTTTTGGAAAACATTTACTGTCATTTACTGTTATTTATTTTTCTGCATTTTCATCTTGATTGAGAGATCACTAGGGTTTAAAAATTAGACATCACTTGTGTACACATCTCACACCCTAAAGTAAAATGCTTGGTTCATGACCCCAAGCTGAGACTAGCAATTAACTTAACTCAACCAACATTGTAACCTCATTTGAGGACCAAAACGATATTGCATTTAAGTTAATATTCTGGAGATAGGAATCCAAATAAAACCCCTTTGTCACTTACATGTGAGACATAGTTCTTGTCCATCAGGGCACCAAAATCATCTAGTACTTTTTGAGATGGCCACGACCAGTCTATCGGAGGCCCCACCGCTCGGCATGAGTAAGCCACAATGAAGGGGTTCCGGAAGTCAGGGTGGAATACCACTCCATTTTGCACCGAAGGGTAACCCTTCATAGTCCTCCTTGTGCATGCCGATGACCATATCGAGTGTAAGAGATGAAGTGCTAGGAAACTAGTCCATATGTGTTATGAACGAGGTATCCTGGTTTCCAAACTACTTAGGGCTCTTGTACCTAAGGTCCCTCTTGGTAGTGTGATTCTCTTAGTGTACTCTTCCATTTCATATTTTTTGACTAGGATCTCATCACCTAGCAGAGGATACTATTTGTGAGGGTCTTTCATCTTGTAAATAGGAGTTTGCTTGTACTTATACTCCATAGGTTAGTGCATCATTTTATTTATGGGTAGTGCTTCTTGTTCGTTTTCTTGCCACTCTGTTGTAGACTCTATTGCTATAACATGCTGTTGTAGTTCTATTTTATAGCTTGCTTTTTGGCTTGTGAGCCACCATTTTTACGCTCTCCTTCTGTACACTCAGCTGTTGTTGGATTTTTGAGCCTGTTTTTAACACTCTTGCGCCTACATTAATTACACAACACACCATCACTTCATCATTTCTCCACCACACTACTCACATAGACTTAGGGGGCATACCCCTCAGTTAGGTTCCTTGAACCGCCACCTTCAGATCCATATTCGACATCATTCACCACCTTTAGAGCCATACACTGCATCTGAGTCTGATTTGGATTTCTATCAATATGAACCTATCTTATTCACAACCCCATCTATCCCCATGGTTGGTGCACCTTATAACCCCTTTCATGGGGGACGGTTGATAATGGACTTGTGACTGGTCCACCCATCATATCGGGTATCCCTTCAGCTAGACCAATAGGTCCTGGTTCTAGTGGGCCCCTCACCACTATGCACACTACTGATGGTACACTACCCACTAGTGGTGGCCCCACTCCAGCCACCATGGTTCATAGTACACCTTCATTTATGCTTGGGGTAATTGGCCCTTCTACCACTATTTTGACTATTCGCACCATTCGAGTGACTAATCCTAATGTCAGAAGTCAACCATACCAACCTTCATTTTCACGCGGAAACTACATGGCCGCCAATCCCAACACCATTGCTATCCCTCCTCAATCTAGTTCTATTCCTAGTCAACCATTTATGGCTAGACTTAACCTGCATGATTTGGCATGGTTGACGAGTGACCACATCCGTTATGACTCGTTATGGCCCGCCATGCCTACCAAACGCCCTTACAACATCCCTAAGTACGAAGGAAAGGTGGAAGAAGACCCTCAAAACCACATTATCTCATTCCACTTATGGTTTTCCACTAACAACATAGTGGATGATTCTATCCAACTGCGACTATTCCAATGCACAGTCACAAGTGTTGCAACCTAATGGTATATCTAACTGCCTCATGCCACTTATCCATACTTTTCCTCATTAGCCCCGATGTTTCTCCAGTGATTCCAGTTACCTGTCTGTTACGATGAGGGCATGGAAATCCTATTATCCTGTCGATAGAAAACTCCTACCCATATCATATATCATATCCATGAGTGGCATCGTTGTCATAGCTTGTGTAAAATCCAGTTAGAGGATAGGATTTTCCTATATTAGTTTCTTAAGACATTACTGCCCCTCATCGCCAATGATGTTACATCTGAGAGCCCACAAATTGAGGAATCCATCTTCAAATCACAACAAATCGATCTTATCTACACCCAATCGGGTTATTTGTATACCATTATACCAGATGCTCCTCGTGATGGCTCCTCACATCGAGATACGCCGAGGGAATCCAATGCTGATGATGGAGTCATGGGAACTATTACCCATCATCCCCATCTATACTCATCCTCTCCTTCGATTCCACCCCACTCTGGTAACACCCATAGTGTTTCCAAACCTGGCTACACCCCTGATTTTTCACGCTTAGTAGCTCAATCCAGAGACACACCTTCATATGCATCTCCAACACCAGTTCCCCATGTTCATGGCTCGAACTTCTTTGCACCAGAGTGTAATGGAAAATCGATAGAATTTGCAGCCCCTCTAGCTGCTCCTTACTATTACCAACCACTTGTGTAACCTACACCTACTCCGACCCCGACTCCTCCTATTCCCCAAGGACAAGTCTACGCTCAGTAGAACCTCCCTAATAAACCCACCCCCAATAACCAACAAGGGTATGGAATACGATAGAAAGGTAGGAACGAGGAAAACAAGTAACCTCAAGGAGGTGGCGAAAAACCCAAGTCCCCAAATAATAATGGAGCCAATCCCCTTCACAAAACCCCCAGCGTCCCCATAGACCTAGGAAGAACCCTTAGTTGAGGACTAAAAATCCGTGCACCATTTGTGACACTTACGCTATTATACACAGCAGTGCCCCCATATGAGCCGTGTCCGCCACTTGCTAAAATCTAAAAATCAGTGTGACCCTAATGCAACTGATCCGACACAACCAAACCCAACACCACAAGGTCCTCCACCTATGGTGCTGCAAAAACTGTTACCAAATCAGGGAATGGTTGCAACCCATCCCTTGGTACCACAAAACCCCACACCCACCCCTACGGGTCCACCCATTGATCTTGGTGTTCATCACCTTATGACGTTATTGTATGATGTAAACTTACAGACTCAACGAAACCATTATGGATCCACCACAAAAACCGTTAATCCATCCACGAATATACCTCTACCGCTCTCGATATGTCCTTACATTTGTTGATACCTCCCACATATGGGGCTGCCTAAGTCCCACGGTTCCCTTTGCGTCATGTTACAGACAACCCCACTGCTAGAGCCATGCTTAACTACAGTATAGTCGATGACTTGGACTAGTCTCCCTCGACCATGTCTACTCTATAAGTACTCCAAAATTTTCATTCGCAATGCAAAGCTTTGTTCTTCGCGTTAGGTGCTGTCGATCCCTCTGATTCCTGGTTGATCACATTCGACTTAGATCAAGGAGAACCTCATATGCCATCATATGTAGTCTTCCAGGTTCCAGTCACTATTCAGAATTTGGGCATTCATCGATGCGTCATCAATGAGGGGGAATCCACCTATGTTATGTCAACCTTTGTTTGGCAGAAAATTGGATCCCCAACGCTTCAACCTTCCACCACCTCCCTTCGTGTTTATGATGGTGGTGCTTCTCAACCAGAAGGAACTGTCACGAATTTCCTTGTTGAGTTGGCCAAAAAAATCATGTTGATTGAAATTGAGGTTGTCAATACCCAACTCAATTACAACCTCCTCCTTGGACGTATTTATATGTATGCAATGCAAGCCGTTGCCTCTACCCTCTTTCGAATCTTGATGTCCCCCCATTAAGGGAATATTGTGACCATTGAACAACTGACGTATTATGATCCTAAAGTACCGCCCACTCTGGAGCATGTCCTCCCTGTGATCCACACCACCATCGACATTGTATCCATCCCTTCCATGTATACCGTTGGACTAGGTCTCTTTACCAGTGCTCCTTTGACAGACACCTTTTTTTCCTTAACACCCCCTCCTACGTTGACTTACATATCAAATTTGTGCACTATCACATCCGGTAACATCCCGACCTCTTCGTAACTTTAGTCGTGACCCTAAGCACAAACCTCGGGGAATTTTTGGGGTTCATTCCCCATACACACGATACCCTTTCTTTTTCCACCTTCTGGCATCGTGAGTAAACCAATCATGGTTACTCTCAACCTTTCAGGATTCACTTTGGTATTTCCATGTGGTACTTGGATCCACCCACCCTTCCCATGACACCACATATCGTGTTGAAACTGGTCGAAACTATTGAGATGATGTCACACCTCGCTCCTGGTATGAAATCGACTGATCCTCTCACCAATTCTTCTCCCCCTCCTCCCATGAAGACTGGGGGAAAGGAACCTAAATCCCCAGTAAAACCAATTTCTCCTCCTATTTGTGCTTTATGCAATGACCAAGGGTATGCAACAAAACATTGTGCATATTTACCAATACTTCGCACCCATATGCACACAATATTCAAGACCCATGACATTCTAGTTGTCAATGTACCAACCATATCTGTGTTAAAAAAAAAATTGCTACGAACCAACCACCCATGTGTTGATGAAATTGTCATTGATGCCAACATGGACTTACAGTGGCCCCATAGCATGTCATTGATGCCACCTAGTCCCACCTGTAGTGCCTTGATGCCTTATAGAGTGGGTCTGTACCTTGAAGCACCTTGTACCTAGTTGACAAGGTCCCTATACCCACAAGGCTGGATCTTGAAGCCACCACTTTGCTGAAGATGTTGAAGACCTTGCTAATGATGTTGAAGACCCTAGAGATGGTCCTGAAGCCTTAGTAGATGATGGAGAAGCATTAATGACCCATTCTGTGGTCATTCATGCTCTAATGGTGTCATGGTACCCCAAAAGAAGACCTAGCAACCCCATAGGTGATGGCATGATGGATCTTGACCCTTGTAGGTCCTCTTGGGTGCTTGAGGTGGTTGAAGAAGCCCATGAAGCCTCATGCATGGTGAAGAAGCCTTTGGAACACCTAATGGGCCAAATGACCCATTCTGTGGTCATTTGTGGTTTGCATGGTTAATTATGGTCTTGATGTCATGTGCATAGCCTTGGTTTAATGGTCCTTGTACCCTTCAAGGTATGGTGAAGATGATGTGGCCCATTTGTGTGTTGGGGTCATGAAACCCTTGGTTTTGATGATGTGGTGCACTTGGTAGCTTGTTGATGGTAATACCAATATCACTTGGGAAAGGTTTGATCCTTGTAGAATCCCACACGCTTGATGAAGTTCATGCTTATATGGAACCTTTGATGTCCTTGAATAAGTCCTTGTTCCCTTGGTGATCTCCTCTTGGTCATTTGTCTTGGTCCTACATGCATAAAGAACTAATTGCAGTAAGGAAGAAGCCCATTTCAAAGTAAAGAAGATATTTAACACCTTCAGGTATTAAGGGAAGTAATGAAGGATTATTCCAAATCCTTGAAGTAGTGAAGGTCGACCCCTTAATAAAGGAAACAATAAAAAAATTAAAATTAATCTCTTTTATTAAACCCCATGCAAATCGGCTCCATGAAATTCTCTAAAATATTTTTAAATTGAAATTTTAATTGAGATATGTAAGTCGGCTCCATGAAATTCTCTAAAATATTTTTAAATTAAAATTTTGATTGAGATATGTCGGATCAGTATTTTTTTTGGGAAACCACTATAAATAACCTATTGAGTTTTTAGTTTTGGGCTGTGAAATTTCAGATCTGCTCTGAGATTTTCTTGTGGATTGAGGCAAGTGGACTACTGTGGAAATTCGGAGGTCTGGAAGCCTCAGAAGGAGCAAACAAATTTTTTTTGTGGTTTTCTTATCTTGAACAATAATCAGCTCTGAGATTTTTCAATTGAGGCTAACTGTGAAATTCATAGGTAGTAGCAGTCCGAATTTACAGAGAAAGAGAAGAAAACAAATGGGCTTTGTTGCAGCAACAAAAGATTGAGAGAAGGAGTAGTCAACAGCAGTCAATTTTTTTTTTTTCCCTGGGTTTTGATTTTGTTTTTGCAGCAGCCTTATCCAAGGTCCACAGCAGAATTTTCTTGTGGGTTGTTGGGTTCAACAGTAGCGGCAGTATGTCTCGGTGGTAGCAACGGTAAGATTCGGTGGAGGAGCGGTCTTTGTTTTCCCTTTCTTTCACAAATTTACAGCAGTCCTTTTGGACTTGCCTGGGGTCAATCCAACAAAGATAAACAAGCTCAAAGATGTTGCACTGATGAAAAGCTCACTGACTGTGTGAATTGAGGTAGTTTGACTGTAAAATTTATGGGAGCAGAATTGTAGACTGATACACAAACCTCTCTTTCAGATGTGGAATTCGGTGGTAGCAGTCCATCTTTCTATGACAGTCCCGAATTTACAGTCCAAGGTTTTCATGTGTTATTGCTACCTTCCTTAATCCAAATCCATGATGTTTAAAATTCAAATTGGAATTTTGAAGGATTGAAATGACATCAGTGGGGTCCATCTTGAAGATACAACACTGGAAGTTGAAGGCATAAAGGCTGAGTGTGTTTTACTTCTCAGATCCCAGCTAGGGCATACCACAGCTCATGGCAGCCAGGGCATACCACAGAACTGTTTGATTTGTTTAAACACGATGATATGATAAGTTTTAGAGTCTAACAAGTACACTACAAACAAGTGATAAAGATGAGCAGTAGTTTGAAAATCCTGGATGACAGCTGATTGGTTGAGGTGACACAAAGTGCATGCACAACTAAAGAATACCTTCATAAGTTGACTAAAGATAAGAAGAGAAAATTCAGGCTTTAACCAAGGTAAGTGAAAGATGAAGTTATCTTCCCTAGAAAAATGAGGAAACTCAGACTTGGCATTTTTCAAAGAGCATCCAAGATATGTAACTCTAGTTAGGAATATAGTATTATAAAGTCTGAAGTTATCTGCAGTTAAGTCTGGTGGCAATGATTGAGACAGACTTAAGAAAATTTGTTGATTAGAGCAATATGCCCATGGTGACTGAGGTTTGAAGCAAAGATGCAACAAAGAACTGTTGAAGAACGATGTGAAAGAAGGTAAAGAAGGCTGGGGATGTGTGATACTTCCATGAAGCCTTTCTTAGTCTGAGTTATGACTTTGGTTAGAAATTTTTGATTGAGCATATATATAGTTTGAAGATGCATGAACAGTCCAAGTTCTTGGAGAGGGTTACAGTCTGAATTTGTGAGATTGAATAGTCCAAGTTTTGATGGTGGAGCCGAGCCTTGCATAGTGAATTCTTGAAGGTTAAACAGTTTAAACTTAAGGCCTTCCACACCAGACACAATTAGCTTAAGTTTGTAAGATACACTGCTGGTGCAAGGATGATGATGATTGGAATTGACATCTTCTATAATACATATGGTCTATGCACAGTCAAGCTTGAGAGATCACTATGAAGATGATAATGATGTACACAGTGGCATCTTAAAAAGTGGAGTATGTACAGTAATATACATCAGTAGAGTAAGTACAGGAATAGTTGTATAGGTAATGCATGTTATGATGTGATGCTACACAATGATGCATTGTATGAGGATGATGATTCGAAGAATGGTTTGAAGTCTTCTACAACAGTCATACATATCCTAGGTAGGGAGTCCAAAGTTTTGATGCATAGCCAATGAAAGGTAAGATCACTACAAACTCTATATGATGCATGCTAGATGCTAAACACTTCATCATGTTGATGCATTACTACCCTAGAAGATGATTGATTGATGACAAGCTAGTAGACAGGTTAAAGACTTGAAGACGTAATTGTAACAGGCAAGTTTTGAGAGACTGATTAGAGGGTAGAAATTTGTCTATGTCTTGAGCAGAGGACAAATCAGAATGAATTGACAAGTGACATGATGAGGTGGTAGACAAGTGGTTTGTGGCAAGCAATTATTTTGATGAGTATACTTTCATGAATAGACCTTGAGGACATGTGCAGACATATGCAGTTGACAGTTAGACATGACCAATGACAAGGTAGACAAGATTGGTAATCTTGGAACCTTAATGATCAGTATTGCTACAGTGAAGAATAATGTGCATAGAAGAGGATGAGCAGACCTATGACCAGCTGTAATGATGTGCAAGAATTGATGGACATAATGATATGCTGATAGGGAAGCAGTGCTTGTGATGAACAGATTGATATGATGCATATGTACAATAGTAAGAAAGGATGATTGTATGATGCTGGCAGCAATTTGATGGACATAATGATTATGTGGACAGAATGATGATGAACAATTGATAATAGGACTGATATGATGTTGATGTGATAGTGAGCTTTAATTGTAAAAGCAAGCTTGTCTTGCTTTTGAGGTTAGGATACCTCAAACCCTTCTTAGCAGGGTCTAAGAAAACTAGGCGGGGTCCTGGATGCAGAGTAGGTGCTCTTTGTATCAGTAGGTGCTGATTTTACCTAACGGTTGTAGTCGGACCAAAACTAATACAAAATATTACAAAATTATATGATGTTGTGTTCTGTTGTATTATGGTTCTTAATGATTCAAATGCTTATGATACGTGAATGATTAAGTGAAAGATGTTTTGATGACGAGATTGGTAGAATAATGTAATGATGATTTGGTAGTTAATTGTGACAAGTTAAGAAAAGTTATAAATTGGCTTCACACTGATTCACCCCCCTCTCAGTGTCTAACACCATGTGTAGTTTGTGGCATATAGGGTCATTATTCACACCGTTTCCCAAAATTTCTTGAGTACCAGTCGCTCCTTAGTGACCTTTTCTATCACTCCCGTGAGTACGATATCACCGTCCTTGAGGAGATACACCCTCTGGCCTCTTCCTCAAACACCAATAACACCATTTACATGATCTCTACTTCCAGTAGTCCTTTCTCCTCATTGACTGTGAAAGATCCTCCTGATCTATCCCGACACCACTTTCGTGACGATGGAGAGATCCTTGAAACCACCACCTGTTTTACCTGATTTCACTTAGTCCACAGTGTGGAATCGGTTCTTACCATTGGATTCTAGATTCTGTCACTCTGCTTTTCCGTTGAACTTCTACCTGATACTTCACCGTTGAATGAATGTCAACTTATGCTTGAACAAACTGATGAGGACTGTCGCGTTTCTCTCCAAATGATCGAAGTGGTTGAGACTCAGTTGAATTCCCATTATGAATCTCACATCCACCCACACACCTTACCGAAGGGGACCTTGTCCTTGTCTATGACCAAGCCCATGATTAGACTAGAAAAGGGAAGGTCAAATCCATGTGGTATGACGCTTATGTTATCCATCGATGTCTCAGAAAGGGGGCATATCTCCTCGATGAATTTAACGGTGGCCTCTTGAAGAATCCCTGCAATGGGATCTATCTCAAGAGATTATATGCCTGAAGTTACCCACCATGCATACCCTAGTATCATAGTTTTTCTTTCTTGTTTTGCATCACTTTTACCACGTGTCTCACCATTTGTTTCCTTGGTTTCTCCATATGGATCCTTGGTTTCTCTGATGGTACAAGTAGATGGTATCCTAATATCTCCTTGGATGTGTGGGTCATTTATTCCCCATCACATTAGTTGATCCATATTGATAGAATGTTTGTTGGTATTGCTACCAATAACTAGCTTGAGTACGATGGTGTCACTGGTCTCCTTACTACGGCCCTTCACCTAGACTCCCAGTTGCTTGTCGTACAGTTGAATAACTGCTACCAGGTACATGATCCCTACCTCTTTAGAAAGTTCTCGTGAACTAGACACTTGGTTATACATTTTGAATCCATTTCATTCATGCATGTTCCCACAAGTCTCAATAATGTAGCATATCCCATGGCTAATGACGTTCAAGAATGGCACATCAATCATCGCCTACAGGAAATAAATTGCATCATGCATCATCATATAGTCATGCATACATATGTCATATACATCATATAGGCATAGTCATCATCATAAACAAGAAACTCATAAAAATCCATAAAAATACAAAAAGGTGCATCTACGTGCATAGATATCATAATCATGTTCAATAAAAAATGAGAAGCTCCACATTATTTCTCGTCTGATCATACATATCATACAAAATCCCCATGCTCAAACGCATTGGAGGAAACATTACAAGCTGCTAGTCTGAGTCATCCTCTTCTAACTCTATTTCCTCCTCAGTGTCCTCCTTCTCATCTGATCTCTCCTCCTCCATCGCCATCTCACCCTGTTCCGTCGCTCTGACATACTCAACAGTAACCGTGATCCTCCTCATGAGGGATATCCACTCTGGAGGAGCTATAACACGCAGTGATCAAATTGTCGTCTAGGTACAGCCACCCATCATCTATGACCACCTATAATAATCGCTCCATGTCCATCCACAGTGTGTTCTATGTCGCACTCTGCCGCCTCCTCTTCCCATGAGCAGGTGGATAAAACCCCTCCACCCTGTTGATGTATATGTAACTTCGGAATGTATTCTTCTATGTATCTTATGTATTGTAACCCGATGTTTATTCCTGGATGTTTCTATTATGTATTTGAGTCATGTTGTCATGCCCCGATGTTCCGATCGAGAGGATTAATAATGTAAACAAGTCTTGTCAAGTCATTGTGTAAGTCCCCACAGTTTCGGGGCACTCGAGTTAATATACACTAATTAAGGTGTAGGCTCAAGTAAGTAATTGTTGGTTGGGATGACATGATTTAGTGCACTTCAAGTGAATGGATGAATATAAATAGAGAGTGAGAGTCTCTCTATTTATCACTTGCAACACATCACTCACTCACTCAAGTGTGGCGCATTAGTGAGGAGGGAAATACTGGGACTAGACAGAAGAAGAAGACTACTGCTGTCGGGAGTGCATCTTACTGTTTTGGGGTCTTACCATTTTGTGCTGATTCTATCTTTGAGGAAGTTGCGGGGTTTTCTCCATTTATGGTTTCCCCGATCAAAACTCTTTGTGTCTCTTGTCTCTTGTAGAGTGCTTATGTTTTATTGTTGTGCTTGTTATTCTCTCAGTGAAAAGATCCTAACATAATGCTAGCTTAAATGTTGAAAAACTAACATGGTATCAGAGCTAACCTGAGAAGAAGACATTGTGCAGCTTTAGAATCTAGGGATTCTTACTTTTTGGGTCTCTCTCCACAATCTATCAGCAAAAGTATGCTAGAATGATTCTCCATTGAAGGGCACATCTTTCTGTCGAAGTGGAATTCGATTTCGAGCATTTTCAGTTTTCGATGTGGAAATGAGGGATTTCTACAGAAGAGGAATTTTTGAGAGAGACCTGCATAGGATTTTTCTCCTCATAAAAACTGAATTTTAGAGACCTGGATCAAGAAATTTGGTTGGGTGAAACTCTGGGAAAGTCAAACCCTAGTTTGACCTCGAGCTAGAGAAACCCTAAATACTAAAACTGCTAAGTTTTTGTACAATCGCTATATCTAGAGATTAACAAAGTTTTAGGATATGAAATTTGTAAGAACCGAAGATACAATACTGAAGAACAATGTGTCCAAAATTCAGCCTCAGATTCTCTATATTCCAGGAGATATGATCTCTCAAAGTTAGGGTTCCAGCCTCTTCCAAAAATCATCCATAAACAGGACACCTGGGGAAAATTGCAATATCTTGGGATACAGAGGTCCAAATGGAATTCATGAAGATTTTATAGAAAGTGCACAGACTGTAATTTTGTTGGTGTGAATATCAGACTTAGAAGATGAACCAATGACACGTGGAATGCCGTACAATTTAGCTGTTATGAACTGTCCTGTAAAAGGTCACCTTGGGAAAATGATCATAAATCCCAAATGGTGAAACCAATTTTGATGAAACCTGCTGTGTTATATCAGGGAAATTTGAGGTTACCTCAGTGAGAAATTCCAAACATAGAGGATCAGAAATGTCGGAGATATCAAAGAAACAGTAACAGGCATTTCTGCAGAAGAAATTGGAAAATTATGGCTTCCTGTTCCGGGAGCTTCCCTACACTGTTTTCAGAAAAGGAGTACATTGGACAGCTCCATTTGAAGAGATCTATCTGTTTATCCAATCATATCTGAAAGATTCCAATTTTTTAAAATTAGGGTTTCTGTGACAAACCCTAGATCAGCCAGCTCCGGAACCAGGACGAACACCTCAAATCGGTAAGATCTAATCCTTTGCTATTTTCATTTGAGGTTCTCATTTCAAAGTGATCTATCACAATAGCTTGATGATAATCTTGGTGAAGTTGACAACTTCCAAGCATAGAAGTATTTGATCTCTCTGAAGAAAATGGATTGGACACGTACATGAGTATAGAGGTTCCAGTTTCAGAGGGAGACGAGGTTAGAAGCCTTTCACAAGAAGGACACGGTCAAGGCCAAAGAAGACATCATGCTCATGCTGCAGAGGATGATAAACCATACAGAAAGAGATCCAGATATGAGAGTGAAGACTCTTCAAGCGAGTATGAATATGTTCTGATATCAGCTCTCACAGGTAACATTACTCATGGAAGTGATGATTGGCTCATAGACAGTGGGGCTTCCAAACATATGACGGGATTCAAGGAATCTTTTATAAGACTGTTAGAACATGAATCACCTCACAAGGTGAAACTAGGAGATGACTACCAATATACAATAAAAGGTAGTGGGGAATCTTCATACAAGCTAGACTCTGGTAAGTCTCTAACAATGAAAGAAGTATTGTTTGTTTCAGGACTCAAGAAGAACCTTCTCTCCATTTTAGCATTGATGCAAAAGGAATGCGGGTTGCATTCATAGATGGTTAAGCCATCATGTGGCCAAAAGGAAAGACTATCGATGATACGGTAGTGATTGGAGAACAAGAAGGAGGCTTGTACAAATTGAAGGACCATCCAGAACAAGCCTTGATCCATGACACAGTAGATCCAAATGAGCTTTGGAATAGAAGGCTTGCACATGTGCATTATAGAGCACTACCTATTGCAAGCAAAGCTGTTGAAGGTCTTCCAGAATTTCAAGCTATTTGAAGGGAAGAACAGAAATCAGAATATGACCCTAAGAAACCAGTTGAAGAATGTGAAGATCTAAAATGCAGAGACCATGCAGTCATAAGAGTCTCTCAAATCAAAGAACAACTTGAAGCGGTAAGAGAAGAAGAAGAAGCTCGACTCATAAGAAGAAAAGAGAAGACAGGAGCAACTGAAGATCAAGCTCTTACCATCCAAAGAAGATCCCTCAAGCAATGATGAATATGAATAACTCAACTCTTGAAGAACTTATTATCCATCCTAGAATTTGGATAAGAAATGATGCTATCATGAATGAAGAAGAAGATGAAGCTGAAGGCTCAAGAAGGAGTAT
Organism: Pseudotsuga menziesii; assembly: GCA_001517045.1. Lineage (NCBI taxonomy): Eukaryota > Viridiplantae > Streptophyta > Pinopsida > Pinales > Pinaceae > Pseudotsuga > Pseudotsuga menziesii. Next base: position 288,200 of record LPNX010318669.1, on the reverse strand, counting down.
ACCCACGAAACAAATAAAGATAAGTATTCAATTGTCATTTCATGATATTGTTTTGTTATGCATTTGTTTATATTTAGTTATTGTATTATGCATGATAGGATGTTTGCATTAATGACAGTATACTACTAATATGCATGCAATGGGTAAGTACCTCATGGTGCTATACAAATTCTCCATTGCTACTTATCTAGAATGAAACCTCTTTGCTGAGATATTGGATTAGTGCACAATCTCAATGTTGTCCTGGTAGAGATAAAAGGCATCTAGAAAGTTTCAGTGAGATATGGATGAATGTTGTATTGGCTAAAGTAGTTGCATGATCATATATTTATGCATAAGAACTTTCCAGTATAAATATTTGTTATGCAATGTTTCTAACCATACAAATGCATTTGACTTGTAGGAAAGATCTCATACAGATTCACCTACAAGCAAAGAAGAATGAAGACTTGTTCCGAAGAACAAGTGACGGCATTTGAAGACAAAGAATAAATATGATGAATGTAGTGACATCATTGATGCAGAACCTTTCATCCATAAAGAAGTAACTAAGAAGAAATGGAAGACCAGTTCAAGAAGAATGATGTCAGGGTGTAGTATCGAGACCTGAAGAGAAGTTCATAGTTCCATCATGCGGTATATGGAAACATCGTGGGATACAAAGCAAGATTCGTAGCACGAGGCTTCTCACGAAAAGAAGGCCTAGACTACGAAGAGACATTTGCAGCCAGTAAGAGTTGAAATACATACATGATGAGCTTGATGAATATCTTAACCTTTGCTACAAGGTTGGTAGAGGATGACAAGCTCACAGATGGGTGCAAGATGAACTTTTGAAGAAGTTCAAGATAGAGGATCTTAGTATCCAATGATCCTAGATGGATACTACTTGTCACTTCAGTACAGAATGTTTCAGTGCATAGAGTACAGAAGACAGAGGGAGTATGATGCTTCGCTTCAGAGGGAGTGACTACAGAAGATCCTGAGGTTCGACATGATATGATAGGATGGATAGATTACTGATGACTCTAAGCTTTACTAAGAGTAAAGAGGATCCCAACCTTTGCTTCAAGGTTGAAGACGGAAGACCGGTGATACTCTTGTTATGTGTCGATGCACTATTGTTCTAGGTATGGAGGTGTGGCAGAGTGCAGATGGAATATTCCTTGGACAAGGGAAGTATGCAGTAGAGATCCTGAAGAGGTTCAGGATGATGGACTGCATGACCACACCTATGGCATCGAACATGAAGCTATTAAGTGATGCTTCATCAGAGACGGTTGATGCTACGATGTATCGTCAGATGATTGGGTCATTGATGTACCTGACGAACACGAGACTAGACATTTGCTTTGCTGTGAACACCTTGAGCCAGTACCTGACAGATCCGAGAAGTGTTCACTTGATGGCTGCAAAGCATATTCTAAGGTACCTGAAGGGTACAGTTGATTATGGAATCAAGTATGATGTGAATCAAAAGATTAACCTGGAGGGTTATGTTGATTTAGATTGGGCAGGCAGTGCCATCGACAGGAAGAGTACTTCAGGGTGTTGCTTCAGTATGGGATCAGGTGTGATCTCTTGGTTTAGCAGGAAGCAATCCTGTGTGGAACTGAGTACAGCTGAAGTAGAGTATGTCACAGCTTGTTCAGCTAGTTGTGAGGCAGTATGGCTGCGGAAGCTACTGTCTGATATATTTGATCTCCAGTTGGATGCTACTTGTATACATTGTGACAACCAGAGTTGCATGAAGTTGTCAGAGAATCCAGTGTTCCATGACAAGTCGAAGCATATCGAGATCAAGTATCACTATATCAGGGATATGGTGCAGAGAGGAGCAGTGAAGCTCCTGTATGTTGCAACGGAGGAACATATAGCTGATGTGTTGATGAAGCCACTAGCCAGAGTGAAGTTCGAGTACTTCAGAGAGAGACTTGGTGTTCTCCAGATCGAGGCTTCCTCCCAGAGAAAGTGATGAGACCCATATCCATTCTGACATGGTGAGAGGATTTGGTTCCTTCCATGGTCATATGTAAGGGCTGAGCCATTCTGTCATGGTGAGAGGATTCAGCTCCTTCCATGTCAGATATGAGTGCTGAGATCCATAGCCATTCTGACGAGTAGGTCAGATATAAGGGCTGAGCCATTCTGTCATGGTGAGAGGATTCAGTTCCTTCCATGTCAGATATGAGTGCTAAAGACGCATAGCCATTCTGACGAGCAGGTCAGATGTAAGGGCTGAACCATTTCGTTCTTGGCTACAGGATTAGGTTCCTCCCATGTCAGATGTGAGTGTTGGCCATTCTGTCGAGTAGGATAGATGTAAGGGAAATTGCCACTCTCCGGGAGAGTGGAGGTGCCTGGTCAGTTACCAGGTAGCTCAGTCTGGGACTGGGGGCCTTTCTGGTGAGGGTGGAGGATTTGGTTCCTTCCAGGTCAGATGTGAGTGCATGCCATTCCGTCATGGTGAGAGGATTAAGTTCCTTCCATGGCCGATGTAAGTGCGGTCCATTCCGTCATGGTGAGAGGATTAAGTTCCTTCCATGCCGATGTAAGTGCGGGCCATTCTTTCATGGTGAGAGGATTAAGTTCCTTCCATGTCAGATGTAAGGGCAGGCCATTCTATCTTGGTGAGAGGATTCAGTTCCTTCCATGATAGATGTGAGTGCGGGGCCTTTCTGATGTGATTGTAATTTACTACATGATCAGATGTGAGTGCTGGGCGTGCCTTTCTGACGAGTAGGTCAGATGTAAGTGCTGGGCGTGCCTTTCCGACGAATAGGTCAGATATAAGTGCTGGGCGAAGACCTACCTGTTGGCTAGGCCTACAACTAGCATGAAAGAAGGCTGGCTCTGTAGAACTTCCTATGACGAGATAGTACACACATGATGATGACTAGAGATGATCCAGATCGAGCTATGATCCAGATCCAGTTATGATGACTCTAAGAGATCCAGATCGAGTGATGATCCAGATCGAGAGATGATCCAGATCCAGATCCAGTCCAGTGATGATGATCCAGATTGAGAGATGATCTAGATCCAGTGATGATGATCCATATCGAGTGATGATCCAGATCCAGTGATGTTCCAGATCGAGTATGATCTAGTGACGATGTTCTAGATCGAGTATGATCCAGTGACGATGATCTAAATCGAGTGATGATTCAGATCCAGATGAATATGACTTGAAGATGACGAGGACTTGACGATGACCGAGATGATATAGAGAAGAAGACCAGTGCTGAAAATCGTGTCGAAAGAATACCTTCGTAGTTAAGAGGGAGTGTTGATGTATATTTAACTTCGGAATGTATTCTTCTATGTATCTTATGTATTGTAACCCGATGTTTATTCCGAGATGTTTCTATTATGTATTTGATTCATGTTGTCATGCCCCAATGTTCCGATCGGGAGGATTAATAATGTAAACAAGTCTTGTCAAGTTATTGTGTAAGTCCCCACAGTTTCGGGGCACTTGAGTTATTATACACTAATTAAGGTGTAGGCTCGAGTAAGTAATTGTTGGTTGGGCTGACATGATTTAGTGCACTTCAAGTGAATGGATGAATATAAATAGAGAGTGAGAGTCTCTCTATTTATCACTTACAACACATCACTCACTCACTCAAGTGTGGTGCATTAGCGAGGAGGGAAATACTGGGACTAGACAGAAGAAGAAGACTACTGCTGTCGGGAGTGCATCTTACTGTTTTGGGGTCTTACCATTTTGTGCTGATTCTATCTTTGAGGAAGTTGCGGGGTTTTCTCCATTTATGGTTTCCCCGATCAAAACTCTTTGTGTCTCTTGTCTCTTGTAAAGTGATTATGTTTTATTGCTCTGCTTGTTATTCTCTCAGTGAAAAGATCCTAACATGATGCTAGATTAAATGTTGAAAAACTAACACACCCTGCCTCTGTGCCACTAGTACGCCACTGGAGGGTGCGGTTCCACGTCTTCACATGCACACAGTATGTCATTAGTATCTATCACATGTATGATCTAGCTACCACTATTCTAGCAAATTATATATAAATGAAACCACATAGAGTCATGTATACATACCATCAGGTCCCCAAACCTGTCTAGGAGGTCGAGGCGTCTTCGCATCTCCCCGGTAGTCCATTTCAACATATGGATAGTCCTCTATGATGATAGGAATCTGTCACCACTGTGCAAAAAAATATCAGGTGAATAAATGTCCCACCAAGTCGCCTCCCTTGCTGATCATCATATTGCACCATCACCTCATGCGAGGCTCACGAGGTTCCCCGTCGTGCAATTCCAGATGTGGTTGTAGTGTCGATCCCCTCGATTTGCGTGCCACTAGGAAATTTGAACCCCTTATGTATTGGAATTTTCACAAGCCCTTCACTCCATCCATACTGCAAACTTGGCCTTATTTCATTGCCACTCACCATCCCGCAAGGAGACCCTGTGGAAATTGAACCAGGTGATAGATTAATTTTACTCACAACAATTAACAATTGATCATGCAAAATCACTCACAAAGAGACTGAAAATTGGAGCTGAACACTAAACTGTATTAAATTAGTGTACAATAGCCAATCCTGTAATAACATAGGTTGCTGAATAAATAACATACATTAGGGATTCGAATACATGAGGAGCAATTCGAATCTAGCATAAAGCATGCTTACTAAAAATAAGCAAATCCCCCATAGGTGTAAAAAGCTGATCCCAAATCTGTCATGGAGCTCACGAATTGGAAAAATGGCTTAGGAAAGCTAAAGAGTGGTGGAATGGCAGATCATACATGCTTTTTCATGGAGAAAAGAGAGGAGGATGTGTAGGACAAAAAACTAGTCAACCTCACCTAGTCTAGCTTTTCCTTTTGCCTTAAAACACTGAAAAAGCAGGGAATAAAGCAGAAAAAGCAGAAGGGCGCCTAGGAGGCCAGGAATAAAGTAGAATTGATTATTTTAGCTCTCCCATGCGCTACATGAGTCAAATAATGTAAGTTTGACCATTATAGATAGGAAAATGACAACTTGCACAAGGTGGGACACATGAACTAGGCTAATAAGACAAAAATAATGAAATTAATGTCTAAGTGGGTAAACTATGGGTTGATTATTCTAACACCCCCCATTAAGCCTGACTTATGAGTAATATATTAGAAAATTATAGGGCCTAGAAACAAGTCTTAGTCACCCTTTACATACTGCATGTCCATTTAAACAAGGAAAGAGGCAAAACCAACTTGGGAAAATCCTCCCTTAAACATGGATTGTAAAAAAAATTTGTAGAATATTGTCTTCAATCATGCTTCACAGCATGATCAGCAATCCCCAGTAGTTATTTGAGATTGCTGAAGGTCTTCTCACAAAATTCTTTGGTGAATATATCAGCTACTTGTTCTGAAGAAGAACAAAAGAGTAGGTGAATGGTGCCATCATGCACAAGTTCTCTGATGTAGTGCATATGGATCTCAATGTGTCTGGTTCTCTGCTTCTGAACTGGATCTTTGCAGATTCGAATGGTACTCTGGTTATCACAGTAGATGGTAGTTGAGTACTCTAGTTCGAAGCCACACTCTCCAAGTAAACCCTGCAACCATAAACATTGAGTTGTTGCATTAACAACTCCTCTGTACTCTGCTTCTGTAGATGAGAGTGCAATGGCACTCTGTTTCTTGCTTGACCAACTAATTGGCCCTTTTGCAAGCATGAACACATATCTTGAAGTGGAATTTCTGTCTGTGCGATCACCTGCCCAATCACTGTCAGTAAATCCAACCAAATCAAGATCAGATTTTGCTTTATAGAAGATCCCATGTGTCCTTGTTCGCTGAACAAAGTTAAGGATCCTTTTGGCTGCTTTGCAATGGATCTCATGAGGCTGATCCATGTATCTAGAAGCCACACTTACTGCATAACAAAGATCAGGTCTAGTATGTGTTAGATACAACAAACATCCAATCAATTGCCTATATAGTGTATTGTTTACCATAGGTGAAGAATCAGCTTCTTCTAGCTTCACTCCTGAAAGGAAAGGAGTTTTGCTTGCTTTGCAATCCTTCATTTTGAATTTGTTCAGCAAGTCCAAGGCATATTTGGACTGGTGCACCTTGATTCCAGATTTGGTTTGAGCAATCTGAAGCCCCAAAAATTGACTTAAGAGCCCCAAATCTGTCATGGAGAAGGCTTGGTTCATAGCTCCTTTTAAGGAAGCAATCTCAGCCTGTGAGCTTCCTGTAATGAGGAGGTAATCAAAATATAACACAATGATCATTAATGAACCATTAACTAACTTCAAATAGACATTTGGATCTGATTTTCACCGAACAAAATTCAGTGATAGCAAGAAGCTATCGATCTTGGCATACCAAGCCCTGGGGGCTTGCTTTAGCCCATACAATGAATTTCTCAACCTGCACACAAGAGAAGCGTTAGTAGCAAAACCTTGAGGCTGCTGCATATATATCTCCTCAGTGAGATCTCCATTCAAGAAGGCACATTTTACATCCATGTGATGTACCTCCCATTGCCTTGAGGCTGCAATGGCTAAGGCTAGCCTGATGGAATCCATCTTTGCCACTGGGGAAAAAGTCTCATTGTAATCTATGCCATGAACCTGTGAGTAGCCCTTGGCCACCAATCTAGCCTTGTACTTCAGTGGTGAACCATCAGCAGCAAATTTGGTCTTATAGACCCACTTACACTGTACTAGTTTTCTCCCTGGGGGAAGATCCACTAGCTCCCATGTGTTGCTCTTCTGGAATGAGCTGAACTGCTCCTTCATGGCTGTTTTCCATCTTGGATCTCCT
>LPNX010318669.1:222112-281253 GCA_001517045.1 Pseudotsuga menziesii | reverse complement strand
CTTCCTCTTCTCTGTCGGGATTCTAGCCCAAGCCTTTGAGCCAAAAATCCTGAAATGGGCCACATCTGGCTTGTGCCCACTCCATGCTTCGAAGGGAGTCATACCATCAAGCTGTTTGAGAGGCACCCTATTTTGAATATAGGCTGCATAGTTGATAGCTTCGGCCCAGTACTTTGGTGGAAAATTTTTGGCCCACATCATGCATGTTGCCATCTCCTTCAGTGATCTGTTCTTCCTCTCAGCAACACCATTTTGCTGTGGTGTGTAAGGGATAGAATGCTGAATCTGAATACCTGCATCTACATAATAATTAATAAACTCAAACTTTAAATACTCACCACCATTGTCATATCTGAGGGCCTTGAGTTTCCTTCCAGACTGGTTTTCAACCAAAGCCTTAAAGACTTTGAATAGGCCAAAAACTTCAGACTTGTGTTTCAGGAAGTGAACCCAGCAATACTTGGAAAAGTCATCAATGAAAGTCAATGCATATTTGGCCTGACTCATGGACATATGAGGGAATGGGCCAGCAACATCACTGTGGATCAGCTCGAGGGGTGCAGAGGTTCTCTCATGACTAGATCTCTCAAATTTGTGCTCTGGGTGTTTTCCTAGGATACAACCTTGGCAGACTCCTTTGGAAATTTTTATCTTGGGAAACCCTATGACCATCTCTTTTTCACTAAGATCAGAAAGATATTTGTAGTTTAGGTGGCCAAATATTTCATGCCAAATCTTGCTTGCTTCATTAGCATGAATCAGAAGAGCAGAGGGGTTTGAGTAAGGTAGGAAGTGTGAGAACATGTATACCTTTTGAGCATGATTCACAACTCCTTTTGCAATGAATCTACCACCTGAGATCTCTGTGATCTCAACTTCATCAGGGGAGAATATGACCTTCTTAGGAGACCCAGTGTGGGTCATATGGTACACTGATAGGAGGTTGGAGGCAAGACCAGGCACATACAACACATTGCTGAAATGACCATGATCAAGATCTATCCTTCCTTTGCCTAAACTTTCAGTGAGAGAGTCATCTCCCAGTACTATAGATGGTCCTTTCGAGTCCAGTGAGGAGAAGGCCTCCTTAGTCGAAACCATGTGTCTTGAAGCTCCAGAATCAATGATAAAACTGGGTGAGCTTGATGTGCCAACAATTAGAGCATGAACTCTCTCTCTGTCATCTGAACTTGATCCTCCTTCTCTCTTCTTTGAGCTTTCTGGAAGGGAGATACCATTCTTCTCTAGGAGTTGCGTCAGCATGTCTATCTGCTTTTTCATACAAGAGCTTTCAGAGTGATTTCCCTTATTGCAGTATGTGCACTTGTTCATTTAACCTTTGTTCTTCTTCTTCTGGTAATTCTTCTTGGGACCTTGTGGATCCTCTGGAGACTGTTTCTTGTCTCTCTTTTTCTCAGGTGGCTTTTTAGCTTTCTTTTTACTTTTCGAATCCACCTTCGAATCTCCAGCAATCAAAGCTTGATCTTTGGATGGTTTGATGGTGCCCATCATCACTAGCTTATCCTGTTCTTGTGTGAGAGATTCCATGAAATCTGCAAGGCTGGGCATCTTCCAGGTTCGAGCTGTCAGTTTTGTGGCATAGAAGGTCAAAACAAACACTAAATAGTCAAGGCCTAGCTTCGAGAGGATGGCTAGTACAAGCTGATCATCTTTCTTTTCGATACCACAATGTTTCAGCTGCAAAACTAGTGCTTTGAACTTGGAGAAATATAGCTGCAGGGATTCAAAGCTCGTTGGACTCAGAGAAATCAGCTCATTTTCGATTTGATGTCCCCTCATCTCATCTGTCTTTCCAAAAAGATCAGCAAGCTTCTCCCATACTTCATTCGATGATGTCAATCCATCGAGATGGAAAAGGAGGTCTCTAGAAATACTCAGACACAGGAGGCCATAAGCCTCATCCCTCATGTTGTGCCATTTTATCTTCTCTGCAGCTGCATTGGGCTCTGCTTCTATTGCCATAGTCACCCTGTAGAGGCATTTCGATCTCAACAGTATCTCCATCTCTGCTTTCCATTCAAAGAAATTGAAGGGAGTCAAGATAGTTTTCTGTGATTGATCCATAGCTTAGAAAATCTGTCCCGGCTGTCAGTAGAAGGCTCCCAGTCACTGATGTCGAACCTGCAAAATAATTTTTGAAGGAGAGAAACAATATACAATGGCTCTGATACCATGTGAAAATTGAACCAGGTGATAGATTAATTTTACTCACAACAATTAACAATTGATCATGCAAAATCACTCACAAAGAGACTGAAAATTGGAGCTGAACACTAAACTGTATTAAATCAGTGTACAATAGCCAACCATGTAATAACATAGGTTGTTGAATAAATAACATACATCAGGGATTCGAATACATGAGGAGCAATTTGAATCTAGCATAAAACAGGCTTACTAAAAATAAGCAAATTCCCCATAGGTGTAAAAAGCTGATCCCAAATCTGTCATGGAGATCACGAATTGGAAAAATGGCTTAGGAAAGCTAAAGAGTGGTGGAATGGCAGCTCATACATGCTTTTTCATGGAGAAAATAGAGGAGGATGTGTAGGAAAAAAAACTAGTCAACCTCACCTAGTCTAGCTTTTCCTTTTGCCTTAAAACACTAAAAAAGCAGGGAATAAAGTAGAAAAAGCAGAAGGGCACCTAGGAGGCCAGGAATAAAGCAGAATTGATTCCTTTATCTCTCCCATGCACTACATGAGTCAAATAAGGCAAGTTTTACCATTATAGATAGGCAAATGACAACTTGCACAAGGTGGGACACATGAACTAGGCTAATAAGACAAAAATAATGAAATTAATGTCTAAGTGGGTAAACTATGGGTTGATTATTCTAACAGACCCCACCAATGTTCCACTGTTATTTTTATCCACATTAGCCATGTTCACAACATCATTCCTTTTGGTACATCGAACACTTCCTTCTTTCTTAACTAACCATTACAGAGTTTTTGTTAAGCTCTTTTCTAACTCGTAAAAGAATGAAGATATTGTCGAGCACACTTGATTCCTTTTAGACTCGTTAGATTATTTGAAGGGGCGTTTATGTGTCCTCGTTTATCTCCTTTTTTTTCAGACTATATTGACTATTTAAAGAAAATGACCACCCTGGCACCTTCCATCTAGGAACGTTTCCTTTTGTATCCTTTTATGATTTGTTGGACATTGGGACAGTAACTTATGAAAAAAATCACTCATGGGTTGTATCTAAGCTCTTTTCTATCCCTCTCATACAAAAAATATCACCGTGAAAACTTGGCTTTGTTCATGCTTGTAAAAGTATTTGAATGACCGTCTAATCAGTACAGTTTTAACCTTTTTTTGTCCTAGTTGGACTATCTATGGAAAAGAAGTATCTCTACCCCTTTCGGATGGGATAGCTCTCCTTTGTACACTTTTATCCCTTTTCAGACTTAGGAGACTATTGTACGAAAATAGACCCCACTGGAGTCTTCTTTCTATTTTCAAACTCTCTAAATATGAAAACACCATTGGGGATTTATCGTCTCGGTCTCTATAAAAATCCACGAGATAGTGTCATATTGAGAATACTTATATCCCTTCTTCGAGCTCCTTAAACTATGAATAAGGCCCAAATAGTGCCTTTTGGTACCCACATATATTGCATATAGTTTCCCATTATGGCAGCTTCCCCCCATTGGGTCATCTTTGTTTGGAGTACTCTGCGATGAGTGTCCCTTGGATCCCCTGGATATCACTTGTCCAATTACTTCCCCAAGTATCTCCCCATTGCAGTCATATCCCCAGTTCCCTAGCTACGACTCCCTCCCCACGAGTCAGTATCATTTGATGCTAGGTCATCCATGCCGTCATACTCTGAACAAAGGAAGTTCGAGTCCCCCATACTCCCCTGCCTCTGTTCCCTATATAATGTCTCAATCCCATTAGCATTTCATATCTCTAGTTTTCCCCCTCGCGCTTCTATTAAGAAAACCTCATTTCCTTGCTATTTGTAGGTCTCCCTATGTCGACATAAACACATCTATTCAAGAGGGTAGACCCAAAGGTCCCGTATCCTGGTTTCATCCACCTCATCGATGATTTCCTTGGACCACTTGAAAGGAGTCTTTAGTGCCTTTCGGGTTGGTTGTGTCTCACATGCTCGAATTTAACTCCACTATCACATCATTGAGATTTGTACAGAGTATTATTTCATTCCTTATTTGGTCTAAGACCTCGGTTGTCACCCAACTCTAGCATATTAGTGAGTATATTTTGGGACCCATATAGTTTCATGTCCCTTGTGATTTCTGGGCTACATTGGTGACAGTGTTCGAAATCCCCTCAGTGTCATGCTTCCACGTATCTATAGTATTTGATTTTGTTTATTGCACCTCATAGATTTTGACTCTCAGTCATTGAGTCCATACAATTGTGTACACCTCCAGAATTAACATAGCATCAGTTCTTGTGATATTGAATTCCATTAGAATGACATTGTTCCCATATACCAGTTCTTCATATCAGTAGATGTATTCAGCCTCCCATTGAGGCCACCATTATGTACTTCCAATTATATGTATTGATCAAATCCCATTGTTTGAGCCTTTATCCCCATCTTTATATTGAGACATTATTACGAGAATGGGTATGCTCGCCTTGTTAATATACATTTCTGAGATTATATGTACCTCATCCATTTTTGAGAAGAAATACAAACCAAAATCCATTGTAGTTGGAATGAGGAGACTCCACTCCTTCGTGGTCCTCTGTGGTCTCTCCACCATTGCCACCATTTCTCCCTTGATCCTATTATGTCTATATGCCATACGATGAGCTCTTGAGCTCACAAGTCAAGGGGCCGTTTTTTAACACCAAAAATTGTTCACCTAGATCTCTATGGCCTAAACCATAATTATGCATCATTATCCCACCATTATTTACTCCATTTTGACCTTCATAATTAAAATTCCACAAAAATGGTCCAAAAAATTATTATTCACCCCCCCATAAATATAGGGAAGTTGAGCATTTATTGTGACTTAACCCCACTCTCTTCAGAAAAGGATAAAAAACCCTAAAATAAGAATAGGTCAAAAAACCATAGATAAATACCATGCACAATAAAATACCATGGGTAAAAAAACCTTGGATCATCCTATAAATACATTGTGAAGGTCTCCCCACAAACATTCTTTAATTCATTGATTCCTGAACTTTTCACTTTTTACTTTTTGTCATTCTTTTTTTGGAACCTTTTTCCATCACATCCTTTAACCACACTATCCCATGTTTCACGTCGAGTTCTCACCGTGCAACCCTTAATCCCTTTCACGGTGACAACCCTTTGTTGGAGAACACACGAAGACCAAGATTGTGGGAAGCCTACAGACCACTTCCTCAAATGGATGCAGTAACCCATTTTATAGGTATCTTTTGTTTTATTGCATTAGCTAGAGTAAATACTATTGTTGTTGTTATTGCTTATTATTGCAAGTTGAGGTTGAGAAATCCCTCGCACCATGAAATCTACCCTATGATCGGACTGATATAGGGAAAGTGCTTTTGCACGTAGTAGGGGAGAAATCCCCACTGCACAAGGTGCCTTTGATGAGAGGTTGGTGGTATACGAAAGTTATAGTTTATTAACAAACAATCATGACCAGGAAACAAATTACATATTGTATACACAACAATAAATATGGACCCTTTCATTTTCATAAAGAACTCCTTGTCATTAAATTGTTCCTCAATTGAACAATTTGCACTAAATAATATGCACATACAACTATTTATGAACCCTACAATTTCTCCATGAGTGCATTGACAACCATAAATATACAATACGTTTGTCCTTTTCAATTTTTCAAAAGAATAACCATTCATGCACATATAATTCATGGAAATGATATGTTTGTATTTAACAATACTTAATTAATCAAACCGTTGATAAAGTGAATGTAATGTTCCTAGTTTTGACCCTTGACATAAACTATGTAAATGATGTAATATCATTGATGTAATGGATGTAACATGATAAGGAGATCAAGGCAAAGGCCCTACCATGGACATCCCAACTATATATGTGTATATAAACAAGTATTTGTCTAGAGAACCATGCACTGGTCATGCTAATTAGTATTGTAAATGTAATATACATGTGCATGATATGACTAAATAAATACACAACTAAATATGCAAGGAAACAAGAGAAGAAGTCATGATTTTCATATGGTTAGGAAGGAACACATTAAGCCATGAATACTATAAATGAGATCCAAGTTCCTAGAGAGGAATAATGAGCCATCAGGTGTCAAGTTGACTTATGTGCCTCAATCATTTAATGCTTCCAAGATAAAGGTAGCTGAGACATTTACTGTCTTCGGGAAAGGAAGGCATGGGTCTGATTTTCCTTGTGGCACAATAATATCAGTTAGGTGTCATTCACCCTATATAATTGGGAATGGGGATCCCTTTTTAGGTAAGCGATTAGATGAATTGAAGCCATCCTTAAATTATCTATCAATTATGGGTTGGTGCAATCTATTAGTTAGTCTTCCAATCAATTGGTCAGATAGTTTACTTGGTCAAGTAACTCAACCTCTCATGGGTTTGTATTTGCCTCTCACCTTCTATTGTGTGGAGGATCAAGTGATCAATCTATCTTCCTGACTTCATGTAGAAGAGTTGATCATGGCCTGAGAGGTAGTCTATTCTAATTAGTGATAGAGTGGCCAAGTGGATTTGAGCTCTAGTTCATAGTCATCATAGGAAGCCGAAGGAGTCTATGAGTGTAGCTTCTATGCATTCCCTTATCATTTTTGAGTACAGAGTGGAATTGAATTTTCCTAGTCGACAAATTTTGTTTGCACACCCTAAATTGTGTCTGATGAACAGTTTCTGGAAGCCTGTTCCTCGATGGTATAAGCATGTCCAACAATGTGGTGTAGTTTACCTATGACTGAGTGGTTTTCTAGTGTATGACTTGTACCTTGGTTTTAAAAGTTGAGTATGTTTTTCCATTTCTTCATTGGAAACATTCAAATTTGGATTTTACTAATTTTTCCTTACGTCTTTATACCTCCACATTTGGTGTTTCATGCATCTTCAATCCACTTTGTATATATGGTTTTATTCTTCCCAAATAAGTAGGAATCGTTGAGAATGAATTCCTTTCGAAGATTACCAAGTTACAACAGAAAGGAATGCGTCTCTTAGAACAATTAATAGTTATTTATTATTCTGTGCTTATTAATTATTTTGAATATCTATATACTTTTTTATTTATTTTTTATTAATGTATATTCATGTTATTTTTGTTCATAACATTTCCATCCTCTTTAGAAATTTCCTTATAGCAGAAAGGAATGCATCTCTTAGAACAATTAATAATTATTTATTATTTCTATGCTTATAAAAATTATTTAATGTTTATATACTTTATTTATATCATTTTTTATTAATGTATATTCATGATATTTTTGTTCATTAATTGTTATAAGAGAGGCATTCCTTTCTGTTGTAACTTGATAAGATCCAAAAATAACTCATTCTCATTGATTCCTTCTTATTTAGGAGGACTTAAACCATATATATAACAAAGTGAATTGAATATGCATGACATACTAAACATGGAGGTAGAAATACGTAAGGAAAAAACAACAAAAGGCAAATTTGAAAGTTTCCAATCAAGAAATGGAAAAACATACTTAAGTTTTAAAACCAATGTACTTAAAGAATCCCATAACTATCTAGTTGCAATACATGTAGATTTTTCAAAACCTATTATAATGCAATACAGTAATTTTTCTAGAAGAGAATGAATGCATACATTCAAAACATGTAGTAGAATATGAAATTTCCAAAAAAAGGAAAAATGAAAATGGCTTAACCCCCGGGCTACTCCATCTGTTGCACACCGCAAATCAGAAATGGGAATAAATAACAATGGACTTTAGTGAAGGATTACCCATACGAGAAGGGAAGGGATAAATATTGGTGGTAGTAGACACACTTATCAAGTATGCAAATTTCATAAGTGTAAGAAAAACTAATTCCACCAAAGAAACAATTGAAGTTTTACACAAAAATGTCTACAAGTTACATGGGTTTCCAAAGATTATTGTTACTAATAGAGACACCAAGTTTAAAGGAAATTTTTGGAGATACTTTTGTGAGAAAATTTGGATGTCACTTAACATGATCTCATCTTACCATCCCCAAATAGATGGTATAACATAAATCATCAATAAATTCTTGGAAAAATACCTGTGTTATTTTGTAACCAACAAGCAAAATATATGGTCTCAATGGTTGCTTCTTGATGAATGGTGGTATAATTCCGCATATCATACAACTACCCGAATGACACCATTCCAAGATATCTAGGGATATGAACCTCTAAAATGGAAGAAGTTATCCACAAATCAGGCAAAGGTTGCATCAGTAAAAATTCATTTAGAAGAGAATAAAAAAGTTTTTAAAATACTCAAGGAGAATCTAAATGTCACTATGAATCGAATGAAACAACAACCTGATTAAGATTGAACAAAAAGAGAGTTTGAAATTAGATATTGGGTATTTGTGAGACTACAACCCTATAAGTAGTTATCACTTAAAAAAGTCTGAAAGAATAAACTAACTACAAGGTTTTATGGACCATATCATATCAACAGGAATATTAGTCACGTGGCATATGGATTGGAATTATCGAACACAAGTCACATCCACAACATTTTTCATGTATCATATCTGAAAAAGTAACTAGGACAACATCAGAAAGCACAAACAATAATTCCTATTTTGGACGATGAAGGAAAAATTACCTTCGAGCCATATGATATTACTTCTACCAGGGAAAAGAGATTGTTCTCTCAAGTGATTAAATAACATCTTATTGAATGGAAAAATCTTCCTGAAGAAGACACATCTTTGGAATCATAACACTTTCGACAACTACATTTTTCACTACCATTGTTTTGAGACAAAGCACATTTTAAGGGAAGGGAAATGTTACATACATCAAATAATATATAAATATATAAATAAAATATCATAATACTTAATCAATTGTAACATTAATTGATGTGTTGCATCCTTTCTTGTTAGTCATGAGATGGACTATTTAAAGTCCCGCTATGTACTATAAATTATCATCATCTACCAATTATCTCTCTCTCTCTCTCTCTCTCTCTATATATATATATATATATATATATATATAACCAACACATGGTTTTATCATTAAAAGACTAATCTGTTCCATTGAAAGAGATCATTGAAATTTAATTAAAAAAAATTCCTTTTGAGGAATCTTACATAAGAACGAATTCAAGTTAGGGAAGGGTTATTTTCGAGGAGAAATAATATTAAATAATTTAAAACTCCCTCCCTAATTAGATTGAGTTTATTCTTAAATTCTCTTATTATATAAGATAAATCTAGAAGTGCATAATAAGTCTTAAGTTCTCAAGAAGCAATCTAATTATTGTGTACACTAATAAAAGAAGAGTAACAAAGTGTGGGAAGGAATATTGAAAGAATATTAGTGGACGTGGATAATAATACAATGGAGTCCAAGAGTGAAAATCAAGGAAGGTTCCCTCGTACTTCTTTTATAGCATATGTGAAGATGTAGGACTTACTAAAATTTAATGGTATTATTCAAGGAAGGGATATAACCATTTCTATTTTCCTATCTATCAAGAAAAATCACATAAACGTTGTCTTAGCCAACTAATTAATATGTCAGAATCAAATATAGTTGAAAATGGCACATGATTTTGTGATGAGAAATAAGTATATATTAATGAGTACAAATTCATGGCTCATTTTAATGTTGTATCAATTTATGGAAATCGATTTTTTATAATTATAGGTTCACCTTAGGTACACACTCTAGGTATCTTCATATTAAACATGTAGAAGAAGTTCATGATGTTTCCCTATAAAAAGAAGATTATGACACTTCACGACATTACTATGCAGTATATTCGATAGTACCTTCATCAAAAGACTTGAAATACATCTCAAGGGTGATCTCTCAAGGAAATGAGAAATCAATATAGAAGATGCAGGAAGAGTTCGACAAAGTTATTGTGGATAAAGAAGAAGATATATCTCATTTAAGAAATCATAGTTAGAAATCACTTATTCAAATCAAGAAGACAAATAATAAAACACATAACAATAAAAATTTCGCATAGGAGAATTAATATTTGTTGGCAGGGGTTTTGGGACAAGTTAGTTGCGCGACATCACGAGTGCCGCGCAAGCTCATAGGACATTGTGCAAGCTTAGAAGACATCGCGCAAGCTTAGAAGAGATTGCACAAGTGAAATATGGCACGCATGATGGGAAATAGACCAATTTATGTATTTTATATCAATTTTTGTACTTTGGACCATATTTTATGGATATTGGTCATTATTTTGTCGATTCAGTTAAGAATTGGTTAAGAGTTAGTTAGAAGTGGACCTTCAATGTAAACACGTAAGCCTATAAGTAGAAGTAGAATTAAAAAAGAGAGGGAGAAGGATACCGAGAGCAATTGAGTGAACTTGTTGAATTGTGGATTGTTCTGAATATGTGAATCATTGTGCAAAAGTAATATGATAAGGCATGAGTTGATCTGAATTGTTGTTTCTTTTACCTTTTTCTGTCTTACTGTTTCTGCGATCTAATGGTGAATGCAATTTAATGTGCGACACAGATCTATGATGCGATGTTTTCTGCTATTAAATGATGTTATCTGTCTAGATCTATTTGCATAACAATATGATTGTTTTTGCTATGAATGGATGATGCGACCTATTAATAGCAATGATGATTAGCTCTGTTGTAATTGGTCAGATTTGTTGGATAAGTTGATGACTTCTCGATGCCCATAATCCTCTTCTGTTCTGCGAAAACTTGGTTCCGACAACTCTCTCTTGAAAATATCGGGTGAGACTTCATCCGATTCACGGGTGTTTCCAGACACGGTAAAACCTGTTTGGGTCAGTGCTCAGGGAGATTGTGGTGGGATAAGTGTCGATAGAGTGGGAACCCATGTCGACTAGGTTTTATTGGTTGGGTGTGCGCCAACAAATGGTTCTGTTGCCGAGACCTTGTTGCGACTGAGAGGAGGATATGTGGCATCCGATAAGACTAGAAATTCAAGATTGGTTTGACCTGAAGCTACGAGAATTTGTTGAGGCAGAAAATCAGAACCCTGGACTGACGATGGACAAGTGGTTGGAGAGATACATACACGACGGTCCTATAGATATTTTTTCTCTGAATTTCCCATCATATTGTATGAGTGGTTGGCGCAGTTCACTTACAAGAATACAAATTTCCAAGGAGGAGAGCCAACGTTTTGGACCCCTGAGTTGATCTAGGAGTTGTAGGAGACCGACAATAAGGCATCGTACGATGTTGAAGTTTGCCTGGATAGTATCCTGGAAGGATATATCACTGAGTTCATGGTCGACACCACCAAGTCCTACAACGAGGAAGAAAGGGAATTTTTCAATGGACCCAGAGGTAGGTTCTTGTTGTCTCTACAATTATCGATTAAGATGATTGTCTGTGAAAAGGGCATACTGAAGATGCACCTTAAGTAGTAGAAATTTGGTGTGCGGAGGCTGTGGATACCGCGACAGAAGGGGGGAGACGAATGAAAAGATAAGGGGTATATGGGTGCAAGTTTTGACAATAGAAGAGGCAGAGGACATGGGAAGGTCCTGCTGCGATCGAAACACAAGATCGTGAAGGAATACCACACAGGACGAACCAAACCTACAACGACGAAGAGGACAACCAGACCTAGACTACACCTAGGAAAGCAGTAAGATCAAACCCCGGTAGAAACGTTCCCATGCCTCCACACACTACTCCACATTCGGGAAGAAACAAAAGTTCCACATCGACTTTCCCAACGTGCCAACAAGATTCTAGTAGTAGATCAGCGTCTGTAGGAAGAAGGCACAGGATGGTGGGCGACGACACAAAGTTACCTTTTTTCCATGGAAACAGGACCGATGATCCCGAGCAGTATTGGTTTCTATGCGAGGCAGTGTGGACTGTCAGACAAACTACTAACGATGATGTCAATAAAGGTCAATTGGTGANATTGATAATATATGATATATTACAATGGTGGCCCTCCCTTAAATATGTTTTGGGCATTTGATGTTGAGGAGACGCCTCATTCCATAACCTAACTTAGTTGAACTAATTATTAATTATTTAATTATTATTTTATTTTATGTTCGTTACATTGCCACTCTCTTAGAAAGGCTTTGTCCTCAAAGCCTTCATAATTTTTCTGCCTCATTTTTTGTAGTGTCGTAGCTGACGAAACATGTTGATACGAACTGCTAAGAGTGGAGCATAAATTTCGATATGTGGATGAATCAATCCATCCCAAATTGATTTGTTGTGGACTGTTGGCAGTCCATATTGATATATCGTTGGGAGCTTTGGTCACATTGGTACCATTAGCTTTCGATAGTTCCCACTTTTTAGGATATCATTTTTTATGGTTGGGGTGCCGATAAGGAATTTTCACAATGTCATTTTCTTTTACGAGTATCGTCTTTTGAGCATTGATATGAGCTGGAAGTTGTATTTTCATCCCTTGATGTTTTAAAGTTTCATTCTCTATCTTTTCCAGCTTGTTTTCTAACTGCATGTTATCATTTTGAAACTTCATAATCAATTCTACTTTCGATTTCCTATCATCTTCATACTTCTTAAGTTGTTCCTTAATCTCTTTGTTATGACCTCTGATGTAGCTATTTGCTTCCTGCTTGTCTAGAATTTTCCCTTCTATGTCTTCCATAGGTTGTTCTATCTTTTGACTATTTCTCAACTTCTTAATTTTTGTGAATAGTGTTTTGTTATGATTTCTTAATCTGAAAATTACTTCGGAATTGTTGGATAGTATTTTATTACTCTTTGTGATCTCCATCTTGTGTGTCTTTTTAGAGTAGTCATTTTGTTGTTGAAGAAATTTTATCTGTTGTCGATACTGGTCGACCACTGATTCTCGATCTTCTAATTTTTGTCATATGTGGGTCGCTTCTTCATATTTGTTGTTAGTGATTTTGTTCAAGCGTATTATTTCTGTTTCATAATCATTTATTTCTTTCTTTATATCTTGATTTTTTAGTCTCTAATTGAAATTATTTTCGTCTTTTAATTTCTCAATTTGGGCAGACAATTTTCTATATGATTTTTTTGGTCATAATTTTTTTGTTCCTTGAGCTCTTTTTTCATCTCATGAATTTTAATCATTACTTTCGAGTTCGTATTCGTGTCTCATAATTCTTCATTATCTCTTCGATAACGCTTTAACTTGGCTTCTAAATTCTCTATTTGTAGTTCCTACGGGGACCCCTGCAAAAACATTGGATGAAGAACGTAAAGGACTAATTGAAGAATTCATAAAGCCCAAGTCTAAAGTGTAGTATATTATAGAGTTAAAGGAGATTAAGAAATTTCCCAATGAGACCATTTGGTACTTCGATCGAAGATTTAAGACACTGATGGTGAGATTCAGTTTCTATATGAGCGACGTTCAACAAAAATAATGGTTTATCACAGCATTGGTATCTCATATCCGAAAACCACTAATGTAGTAGAAGATCGTAACATAGAGTGAGGCTCTAGAGGTCACAATGAAGTTAGAGACTTTGCCTATTGGAGAAACTAGATTAAGGCACAACTGGAAAACTTGATGCTTTAGTTGCAAGACATTAAGAAGGGGATCGAGAATCGTGAAGATATTTGGTGCACTCAATGTCGCGCGGATGGACACACTAAAGATACTTTCCTTGAATTCTGAAATTATCTATTATCTAGGGCACCGAACCTGCTAAGTTGCATCAATGTACCATGCTGCCACATATAACAAGTCTATGGGAATCGACATGAGGAATGTGGATACATGCAGAAGATGGTGACGAAGCCGAAAACCTATATTGCTCATTTTGTCGATCTGTGGGGCATGAAGATAAATATTATCATGCCTATGACTTGCTTCAGGAAGGGAGGTATGAATCATACTTTGTGAAGGGTGAATGTCATCACGCAGTACAACAATCATATCCACAACCTTAGGTGGTACAATCTATACCTCTATCGCAATATACACCAACACCGTAGATGCAGTTTATACCTTCGCAGCTACAACCGTAGTTTGTGCCATGACCACAGTTTGCACTGCAGCCACAATATAATCAGATTTCGATGGCTCTGCCATAGCCACAGTATGTTCAGGAAGCACACTACGTTTAACAGTAGACAAATCCCCTGCCTTTGCAATTGGCTCAGCCGCAGTACCAACAACAAGTAGGATTCCACAGAGGATTCCAAGGAAGAGGAGGAGGCTTTGGTAGAGGAGGAGGATGAGGTCACGGACCTGTCCAGTGTTACAATTATGGGGTATTCAGACATTACCAGAGAGATTTCCAACAATTGTGGTGTTCATGTATATAATGTACTGCAATTTATCATACTAAAAAGAACTGTCCACAACTAATCGCAAGATGGCATGCATGAAATGTTCCTCAGTTGTAGAATCAGAACCAATTGTAGAATCAAAATCAGCTACAAAACCAGAATCAGTTGCAGAACCAGGATCAGAATCACATTCCACTTCAAAATCAGACTGTGAATCAACCGATGAATCCACCACTAAACCATTATCCACGACTGAACCAGAATCAACTGGAAACCCATAATCAAGGATTGACAGTTGTGACGATCTCGACATAACCCAAAACAGAGGATGTCGATGTTACTATTGTCACTTGTGGGGGTGCGACGACCGGAGTGGATGACCCCCGACTGTAGGTCTGACTAAATAGAAAGAATAAGGTACCATTTGACATTACTACTGAGCAAGATACATTCTTCGAAGCGCGGGATGTGATCGAAAGAAATCCTGGTAAGTCACCTGTTTACGAAATTCCCTCTGCTTTTGATTCTTCATTGGAGGAAGGACCATCGCGAAAACATGGTACCTTGCAAAAATTCTTTGAGATTTGCTTGTCACTGGCAAGAGATCCCGATTCTCTGGCTGAGATTGAGAATTTTTTGCATTGCCCGGGTAAGGAGTGAAAGGACTCCGCGACGAACTCTTTACATAAGAAAAAGACGGGAAAAGAGACGTGCATTAACATTCAGATTGGGGACTATGAAGTAGTTTCAATCATTTTGGATCTCGGCTCAGATGTGAATATCATAACAAAGAAGACATGGCAGAAGATGGGGAGGCCAACGTTGGGTTGGTCCCCTATGCAGCTGTGATTGGCTAATCACGCCAAAGTATAACCAATCAGACGTGTGTCTAACCTGGCCGTAGATGTTGAAGGTATGAATACCTACGCTGATTTTGACGTGATTGGAGTTGTTTACGAGGGAGGATCCTATCCCACATTGCTGGGGATTGGATGGGCCAATGATAGTATGGTAGTAATTAAATTTAAGAAGTGGATGATGACGTTTGAAAACCATGACATCCGAGTGATTGCTCCTATGGATCTAAACGAAGGGTGGAGATATATTGAACCAGTGAAAGATGAAGTTTTTAGGCGATGGGATAATGCTTACAACATTTCAGAGGACTACATCCACCCAACTGTTGATGGATAACTTGGTTGGCGCAATGCTAGTTCTGCGTCCTCTGATTCTGACGATGCATTAGAAAACTGGAAAATAGCATGCACGAGGTGTCATTTAGGAAATGTGGTGTTGGTTATGGATCTCGATATTCCTGATCCATAGATATTATTCAACTGTGTTTGTACCCCAGGTGTACTTTATACTCATTTCCCAATGTTTGGGATGTTTGTTGGTCAATAGTTTTGCGGACTCATGGTATTGGGTTAACTATAGTATTTTTCCCATGGTATTTCCCCTATAAAAGAAAAGAATTGTAATACGGCTAGGTATGGTATTGTATTATATTGTAGCATTGTAAATAATCTCTGTGATTGTGTGAGAGATATTGTGAGAGTGTGAAGAGGAAGTGCAACGGTATTGTTGCAGGTTGTATCCCTTCATCTTTCTGGATGGTAATAAAAGAACTGGAAATTTCTGTGTGGATGTAGCCCATCATTTGGGTGAACCACGTTATATATGCGTCTCTCTATAATGTGTTTAATGTGTTTTACATCTTGTTTAATGATTTAAATGTATAACTGTTATTTCTCTGCGGTCCTATTTTCTAACATGTGGTTTGATCACGCAGTCGCTGTGCCACGTCGCGACTGAGATTGTCGAATAATTACCAATCTACGAAGGGCTTCCTGAGCTCTTCGCATTCTTAATTGAGTTTGAAGAGAAGGTATTTGAACCGCAATGATTGTTGGCACTGGATGAAGCACTGAAGGCTACTCTAGCATGATGGTGGGGGACTCATATAAATACAATTACTGGTTGTGTGCAGTGTCGACGGTTGATGACAGTGCACTTCAGTGATGCAGAAATATATCATGCTGGGAGGTACGATGGGAGGAATGACCCTAGTGGTCATTTGATGGAATGCTAGACTCTGTGGGCATTGTGACTAAAGGATGAATCTGTCCACGCCTTTGTCCACACATTGGATGCAATGCCAAGATCATGGTATGTATCGACGAAGTTGCACAGAGAAATAACCACTTGGGAAGAGCTGATAGTTTTGTTTGCTCATACTTTCCATTTTGCGGATACCAATCCAGATGTCCATAATGCGCTTCAACTAATCCGTGATGTGGTTCTGAAGGTAGTGCTAGTTGCATATCCAGTAGATCCAGATGCATGTTGCCACATACAATCGATGATGGAATGTTATAATGTGTCTGGAGGACCTGAGGATGATGATGAGCTACATAATATTAATATTTAAGAAACATAAGGGAGTAGGGATATCGCAACACCAGATATACCAAATGATCCCATGAACCAGCTGCTGAAGATTAGAAAAGTCAATATTGGGACAGAGGAGAACCCAAAATTTGCAAGTGTTGGGGACTACTGGGACGAAGAGACCATGGCAAAGATCACAGATCTAGTGCATGAATTTCAAGATCTGTTTCCAACTAAATTCTCTGAAATGAAAGGGATACTAGGTGATTTGGGAGAGATGAAGATTCCATTAAAACCAGATGCGAAATCGGTAAGGCAGAGGCTGTATTGCTTGAATCTGTGATACAAGGAAAGGGTTAAAGATGATCTAGATAGGATGTTGGATGCCATAATAATTGAGCCAGTTGAATAATCATAATGGATAAGTCATATGGTGGTCCAAGACAAGAAAATAGGTGAAGTTTGGAGCTGTGTCGATCTAAGAAAATTGAATGATGCATGTATGCATGATCCATTTCTGACACCATTCACATATGAAGTGCTGGAAGGAGTAGGTGGGAACGAGATGTATTCCTTCATAGATGGATTCTATGGTTATCATCAGGTTAGGATTGCAAAGGAGGATTGGCATAAAACAACATTTGTTAATGAATGGGGCTATTTTAAGTACACAGTAATGCCTTTTGGATTGAGGAATGCACCTGCGATATTTTCCGGGGTCGTTTTCGCTGCGTTTAAATATTTCATTCATAAATTCATACAAGTTTATATGGATGATTGGATAGTGTATGGTCTGATTAGGGATCATCTAGAAAACGTATGACTGATGCTAGAAATATGTCGATAACATCAGATTGCATTGAACTAAAAAAAGTGCATTTTCTGCGCACCTTTTAGAATTTTGCTGGGTCACATTGTTTGCAAGCAGGGATTGTTGGTTGAACCCATGAATATAGCACTCATTTTGAGCTTTCCACGACCGATAAATGTGAATATGCTCAGGAAAACACTGGGGAACACTGGGTATTATCACAAATTTATCATAGGGTATGCTGCGATTACTGCCCCTATGGAGAAACTATTGAAGAAAGATGTTGCATTTGTATGGAGTCTAGAATGTCAAGGAAGCTTCAACACACTAAAGGCCAAGATGAATTCAACACCAATAATTGTGTTCCCAGATTGGAACAAGGAGTTTCATGTTCATGTGGATGCATCATCTGTTGCGATAGGCGTGGTGCTTGCGCAACTAGGGGAATGCGATCTTGATCACCCGATTGGTTTCACTAGCTAGAAGTTATCATTTGCTGAGAAACATTATACGACCACAAATACAAAAGGTCTAGCGATGGTATACATGCTGTAGAAATTTAGGCATTACCTCTTACGTGGTCATTTTAAGATGTTTACCGACCATTCTGCTTTGAATTACTTAGTCAATAATCCTATATTGGGGGGGAAGATATGCCGCTGGCTACTTCTCTTTCAGGAGTTTGATTTTGAGATAATTGTGAAGCTGAGTCACTTGAATGCTGGCCTCGATCATTTATCCCAGATTGAGATAGGTAAAGAGCCAACAAATATTGAAGAAAGACTGATGGATGCACAACTATTCAGAGTCGACATGGCAAATGGTTATTATGACCAAATAGTCCAATTTTTGGCAACAGGATTCGTGTCGAAATATTTCTCAACAATACAAAAGAAGCAGTTGGTAGTCAAGGCCTCAGATTTCTAGTTGATTGCTGGGAAATTATAGAAACTTGGCTTAGATGAGATTTTGCGGCGATGTCCCCTAACCCATGAACAAGGAGAGATTTTCAAGGAAGCCCATGTGGGAGTTGCTGGTGGACACTACGGAGGATGAGCTACTATGAGAAAGGTTCTTCACACAGGGATCTGGTTGCCCACTTTACACTATGACGCGACAGATTATGCATGGAGCTGTGATATCTGTTAATGCACTATAAAACCATTGCGACAGGATGAGATGCCACTAATTCCACAAGTAGCCTTGCAACCTTTTGATAAATGGGCTATGTATTTCATGGGTCCAATAAACCCACTTTTAAAGAGAACTAGAGCGTGGTACATAATCATAGCAACAGACTATTTGACAAGGTGGGCGGAGGCTGCACCAGTCGTGGATTGCACCATCGCGACATCAACAAGATTCCTATTTGACAACATTGTGACATAGTTTGGATGTCCAAGGATATTGAGGAGTGACCAAGGCAGTCACTTCATCAACCGCACAGTAAGCGCGCTGATAGAAGAATTGAAAATACAACATAAGAAAAGTGCACCATATCATCTAGAGGAAAATGGAACAGTAGAAGCATTCAACAAGATATTGGAGCATGCGCTTACAAAGGTATGTAATGCTAACCACGATGACTAGGAATTAAATATTCCCGTAGTATTGTGGGAATATCACACCACTTGCAAGATATTGATGGGGAAAACACCGTTCAAATTGGTATATGGGAAAGAGGTAGTCATGCCTATGGAGTACATTGTTCCCAGTCTACGCATTACAGCAATGATATGCATGGATGATAAAGCAGCTCTAGAGGAGCACACGACACAGTTGCTACAACTTGAGGAGGACCTCTTTATAGGAGGTTTCCATTAGGGTGTCGAGAAGGATCGCCAGAAGGCTTGGCATGATCGCCACATAAAGAACAAATAGTTTCAGCAAGGAGATTTGGTACCGCTGTATGACAGTAAATTCCTAAAGCATCCGGGTTAGTTACAAATGCATTGGTTAGGTCCATATCTTGTTAATTCTATTAATTATGGAGGCATAGTCCAGCTACAATAGTTAGATGGAACAATGCTACCAAAGCTAGTGAATGGTAGTCGAATGAAGCCTTATAGGATAGGGCCAGAACCGCGCAGTACTTAACGCACCGCGCAAAAAAAAATAAAAACAATATATATATATATATAAATATATAATATAGGATCATGGATGAAGGGACGACGCCGAGAGGAAGTGGTTGCTCCAGAGTAGGAGTTAGTAGCGGAAGTAGGAGGTCATGCTACGACAGTCGTAGGGCTGCGAGTAGATGTCACATCAATAATCAATGAAGGCAGTTAAAGTATTTAAACGACGACACTTTTATAAGTGACATGTAATGATAGTGGATCCAACTGGTGCATTGGCAGAATCAACGACAGATTCAAGTAGTTAATGAATGATTTAGTCATGATGATTGAATTGATGTCATAATGATGAAGTATGAGTCGAGTTGGTGATATAATAGGAATCTTGTTATGGTCGAAAGACACCATTGTACAGAATTAAATTACGTTGAGTTACAGAGTTACCGAGTTGGCAAGAGAGCTATTGAGAAAAGATGAGAAGAGTAAGGAAGTTGCTAAGCCTAGAAAGGGTGTGAGCTTAGTAAGTAAAGAGGGGAATTGGTATAATATGTAGAGAAACCCAGTCACTATTGATATTTCTAGTGAGTGGGATTCACCACTCAGACCAGTTTCAATTGAAGAAGAATTCGCAAGTATGCATGATGGCTTGCCAATGAAGAGGAAGGCACATAAGCCTAACTCCCCAGTATCACAAAAGCACCATACCAGAATGACCATAAGGGCGCATAGAGAGGGTACACCACAAACGGGTCCATTGAGCCCTGAAGTTATGGATTCTATTGCTAGAGTAGGGGTTTCTATCTAGAACATCCCTGGCTACATCCCTCCTAGTTGGCCTGGTGCGCAGGCTAGGAAACCCACAAAAAATCGGAGATACCAGATCAGGATCCCAGTGATACCAAAAGGGATGGTATGCACTTCTGATACTGTGCTTGCACTGATGCAACTAAGGTATGATTACTACGACTTGCTTTCCTTAGAGGACTTCGCAAAGGAACCGTTTCTTCCAATGGTATCAGTAGAAGGCGCCTCGATAGAGCGTATTCAGCAGGATTGGGAAAGAGGATTAGATAAAGATGGATTACTTAGGTTGATAAATATGCCTCACTTTGGGTGACCAACTGAGGAGAATGCATCTGTGAAACAACTTTTGTCATGTTTTCATGGTGGGTATTTATGGCTAGATGAGCTGGTAATAGTCACGGTGGAATTTATTTCAGTAATAATAGGGCTACCCAAATATGGGCCAGACCCCTCATAGTATATTCGAGGAAAATATAATGATATAAAGTTGGAAATGTCTCTAAAGAAGCATTATTCTCTAGAGTGCGACGGGAGAGCTTACCGCATTAAGGAAGAACCGCCCGGTTCAGTGTAATTCTGGGGTGGTCGCATGTGTTGCGTTATGTGTCCAAGGAACATGAATGAATTGGTCCCTTTTTTTCTATTGAACTAGCTAATGGAGGATACAAAGGCTTCACAGGAAGGTGCAAGATCATTTACATATAGCTGGCTCCCACAACAGGATTTGAACCCAAAATTCGACAACGGAATCCGATGACATTCGATGTAAAGTACATTTTTGTCAGTTTGCAATGATGAAAAGTATCGTACCTTTCGATTTATTTAAGCATCGTCGAATTTATGATGTCCTATGAGTAGGTTTTTCGATGACACTTCACAACACTATGTCGTCAGATATGAGAAGGATGTGTGTCGAATTTGCGACGGAAGTGTGTTGAATTTGCGATGCGACTTGGAGGACTAGTCGTCGAATATTTGACAATAGTGTGTATAATTTTCGATGACTCTTGGAGGATGAGTCATCGGATTTTCGACGTCATTGGGATATTTTTTGTAACAATATAAAGACATATTTCAAATAGTTTAAACCCATATTTCCAATGGTAACTAGGTTCATATCGTCAGATATTCGATGATTGACGAATTATAAATATAAACATTTTTGAACATTTTGACATGTTTTCTATAGAAGCGATAGACGGTTTGCGGAAATTATTTATTCCTCGAAGAACAATTTGAGGAATTGTTTTATTCTTCAACGGGTAGTTGCGGGAAATTTTTTTTCTTCGACAGACAGTTTGCGGGATTTTTTTTTATTCTTTAACAAACCTCTGTTTGAGAAAATTATGATGGGTGGAACTTTATTTTTTAATATTGTCGATAATATTCATTCACGAAGTTTGTGACAAAATGTCAAATAGAAATATTCCTGATCCAAACAAACACAATCAACAATTTCTTGCTAGACTATGGGATGCATTGAAACTGAGGGGTGATGGCAAATGTTATTGTCCATGTACTCAATGTAGGGGATTTAGGAGGAGAAGAATATTGATTTGAATAGCCACAAAACATTGCAGGGAACATGGACATGCTGAGGGGGGGAATGAATATCGTCCATTTGTAGGTTTAGCATTATAAAGTTTTTTATATTCTTTGCTTTGGTAAATGTATGTATTATTTTAATATTTCCTATATTGATGTTTTCATGTATTTATACAGGAAAGACACCCTATGGAATATCATCCAGAGGAAGTGCTTTCAGAACAAGTTCTGGATCAGGATCATGGAGCGTCTATATTTAATGGAGAACATGTGAATGATCATATTGAACAAGATGATCATACTGACAATGTAGTTGAAGATGATGGTACGAATACATTCATCCATGATTCATTTAATGTTATAATGGATGATGACAATGGCGATGATAATGAAAATATTGATGACTTTGATGATATTCATGATATACCTCTTCTCGATAAGGGAAATGAAACCCTTTATGAAGGCTCCAAAACAAGTATTCTCTTTGCTGTATTGTTTATAATGAACTTGAAGTTGTGAATGGTCTTTCCAAAATATCAATCACACTGATGCTAAGATATGTAAAATAATCCATCACATATATACCATCATGATAAAGTTTATGTGCATTCCTCTAATAATTGTATTGTTAATTCATTATCAATCATCTTACAGATGAAGTGTGTTTCGTTAATACTATTTATTTATTACATTAACTATATATATATATATAGTTATAAAAGAGATTGGAATGCATTATCGAGATTTATCTTCCATCATAAAAGAGATTGGAATGCATTATCAAGCAATTCATGCATGCCCCAATGACCATGTTATATATTATAATCATCATGAATTTGGAACAGAATGTTCAGAATGTCATATAAGTAGATATTGAACAGATCAAGTAACAAAAAAGGTGCCTCACAAGGTTCTTCATTATATTCCCATCATTCCACATTTGCAACAACTGTTCAGGTGCAATAACATAGCGCAATTTATGGATTACCATGTCAGTAATAGAAGTCAAGATGATGTTATTCGAATGCCTACAGATGGTTCTGCTTTTAGGGATATGGAGGAAAAGTGGCCTCACTTTAAAGAAGAACCACACAATCTTAGGATTTATTTGTTAGCAGATGGTGTTAATCCATTTACACGGTGTGACCTATTTTTGTTATCAACAATAAAATTCCTCCATGGTTGTCAATAAAGAGGGAGCATATAATGTTGTCAATGATTATTCCAGGTATTTTGTGTCTACACCTATTTTATTTCTAATGTAGTTGTGGCATCTCATTTGTCGTATTATGTTTCCTAATTTCATTTGTATATTTTTTATTTTACTCGTATGCATGGTTTATATATCTTAATGGTTCTCATAATTATATAATTTATATGTACTTCAAATCAATCAGGTAAGTTCCAAGTCAAAGATATGAATGTATATATCGAACCTCTTATAGATGAGCCACTAAAGTTATAGAATGGCATCACTATGTATGGCGTATCTATACCAATACGACAAAGGAAATTT
Source organism: Pseudotsuga menziesii (assembly GCA_001517045.1). NCBI lineage: Eukaryota > Viridiplantae > Streptophyta > Pinopsida > Pinales > Pinaceae > Pseudotsuga > Pseudotsuga menziesii. The sequence continues at coordinate 257,675 of LPNX010318669.1, read as the reverse complement.
CAATTCCATGCAATGGTTGTATGGACAATACATGATGCCCCTGGGTTAATCCAATTTTGTGGTTTGTTATTTTAAGTTCCACTTTAATTGCATTTAATTATATGAAGTAGTTAATATAGTTTATATATAATTATAATTGACATAGAAATTCCATATCTATATATTGTAGTTCTTCAGACAAAGGGTAAATTTGCATGTCCAGTTTGTGATCCTAAGATAAAATATCATCGCTTAAAAAGCTTAAGAAAGGAGGTGTTTGATGAGTATAGGCATTTACTCTCTAAGAATCACAGGTTTAGAACAACCGAAAAAAATCGTTTCAATGGGAAGAAGGAGACTACATTAAAACCACAGAGAATGACACCTCACCTTTGGAAGATGCAATACAATATAAATCGTCATAATGGTACGTATGGATCATCGTATATGAATTGTTATGTATTTTAATTTTATTGTGAGTTGTTTACTGTAGTGGCCTTATTTGATTTATGCTGTAATTTATTTATAAACTAATATTCATGATGTCCATCATGACCGTGAAGGAATTAATGGGATTCCACGAGTAATGAAAAGTTATCCTATACAATTCAGCATGTTTCCCTACTATGAGCACCTACAAATTGCTCATTTGTTTGATACAATGCATATTGGAAAAATGTGACTGAAACATTATGGAAACTACTGGAGCTAAGGAGGGAGAAAGATAAAATTGTGAAATCTTGTAAATACATTCAAGAACGAAATCATGCAATGAAAGAAGTCATCCAATTTCATAGCAACGGAGACCAAGTTAATATAAACTCAATTCCATGGATGTTTACGGAGCAACAAAGCAATGTTGTCAAAGAAGTAATGTGGAAAATTAATTTTCCCTCTGGATTTTGTGCGAACTTGAAGAATATCATAAAAAAAAAGGTGATTTTACAGGGGTCAAAACACATGATTGGCACATCTTCATCAAGGTAATTATTATTGTTATGTCCATATAATTTATTTTTTTTCATTTTATTGCATATTTTTTTTCTTGTTTGTATACTCTTTGATTAAAAAATGGTGTGGTTTGTATATTGATACAATATGTTCTACCTCTCTCTCTACCGAACAAATTCGACAACAATGTCAAACAAGTTATATATAATCTTGGTAAATACATGAGGTAACTAGCGATTAGTTGCTTGTGCTTAATGTTTCTTTAATTCTCCGTATAATTTATATTTGTTTTTTGTGCACTATTTCATTGTATGTAATTTAATGTTTTTTTTTGTTAAATATCGTTATTGGTTTACGTCACTTGTAGATGGTTAACATCTAAAGAAATCCATAAAGAAGATATAAAGTATTGGAGGAGAGAAATTTCTCGTCTCATGTGTGAAATGGAGAAGCATCTACCTTCAACATTTTTCAATGCACAAGAACACTACCTCATACACCAAGTTGAGGAGATTGAGTTGTGTGGACCTATGCACTCAAGGTCCATGTGGATGGTTGAGAGGCACTTGAAATTTATAAAGGGTTTGGTTAGACAACGAGAACATGTTGAGGGTTATATGATGAAAGTATATACAATATACCAAAACATGTTGTATGTTAGTGAATATATTCCTATTTTAGCATCAAATCTCAATTTATGTCGCATTTGTGATCCAGACTCCAATAAAAAAATTGAAGGGGAGCAACTGAAGGGGAAAGGTAGATCGAGGAAGGTGGAAGGTAATTAGTAGCTAGTGGATTCTTATTATATTGTTCATATTCTAATTTCATTTTCTAGTTATTGCATCAATTAAGAACATATACTTTGTTCAGAAAATTTACATCTGTCTTTCATTTTAATGATTATTGTGATCAAGCAGTTGGTCGAGAATGGGACGCAATTCATTTATACATTGTAAACAATCTTGACTGGATGAAGGTATGGATTGAACGATGTGAAAAATTGGGTCATGGAATATCATGGGAAGGTGTGTCTTCATTGGTAAAAGCAACACATCACAACGAAGATATAAATATTACAGAAAGGGAAATCGATTTAGCATATGGTTTAAAAGATAAAATGGCAAGCATATTAATCAATCACTCTAAATCTTTTATTTTGCAAATTACATTTTGACGTACATGTTGTTCTTTTCCATGTATTGCTGCATAAATATTGAATTGTTGTGTAATATTTTCATGTATTGCTTGTTGCAAGTAAAACACCATAAGGCTATGGTCTGCAATGGTTGTAGATATCGCATCAAAAAATTTGATGAAACAAAGAAAAAATCAGATTGTGGGATATATGCAGTCTTTGAGGTGACCAATGTTTCATCTAGAAGTGACGGACATCCATAACTCTTAGAAAATCGATACTATGGGTATTTGGAAGATATTCTACAATGTGACTTTAAATCGTTCAAGGTAGTTCTATTCGTTTTCAAATGGTACAGGTTATGATTGAATCAACATGATCCCGACAGAACTATTATTGAACATGATAATGGATTTACCATGGTAAATAGAAGGTTGTTTGAGCCATGAATGGGGCCCTATGTTCTTCCAAGCCAATCCAATGTGAACATGTATTTTACTCGGAGGTTCCAGGTAAAGCAGGTTGGTCATTTGTTGTGAGACACGATCCAAGGGGAAGGCTGGTAAAGTATAACCTAGAAGAAGGTAATGAAGAGGGTTCTCTGGAAGAAGAAGATGACGATGAAGAGAATGATCAACATGAGTTAGATGATGATGATGATACAACAGAAGATGTCCATGAATTAGTTGAATTATATGATGTAGTAGACAATTCCCATGAAGATTATATTGATGATGACACCATGACTGTAACTGAATTAGATGACGATGATGATATGGCCAATCCTTACAATGTTGACTCTAGATATGATGATACAGATGATGAATTGGATGAAGAAGATGATGAAATATATTGAAAGGTAAATATTTAATTAGACCTATTCTTTTATCTTATTTTTTTTAAGAAGATTTACTAACATCATCATCATCACCATCATCTTCACCATCATCATCGTCACTATCATCATCATCATCATCATCGTCAGCACCATCATCGTCAGCACCATCATCATCATCATCATCATCATGTTGATTACTAACATCATCATCGTCATATTCATCATCAGAATCGTCATCATCATCATCAACATCATCATCATCATCATCATCATATTCATCATCATCATCATCATCATCATCATCATCATCATCATGATCGTCTTCATCATCATCGTCGTCGTCTTCATCATCATCATCTTCATCATCATCATCATTGTCGTCTTCATCATTATTATGATGATGTTCAATATCATCATCTTCATCATCATTATGTTCATCATCATCATCACCATCATCACCATCCACATCACCATCATCATCATGTTGATCATCATCATGACCATCATGACCATCATGACCATCATCACCATAATCATATAAATCATCATCATCATAATATACATCATCATAATCATCATTATCATCATCATCATCATCATCATATAAATCATCATAATCATCATAATCATAATCATCATCATCATCATAATCATCTTAGTTGTCATCATCATCATCATCATCATCACCATCATCTTCATCATCATCATCATGTTGATCATCATGCTGATTACTAACATCATCATCATCATATTCATCATCATAATCGTCATCACCATCACCATCATCATCATCATCATCATCATCATAATCATCATCATCATCATCATCAACATCATATTCATCATCATCATCATCATCATCATCATCATCATCGTCTTCATCATCATCATCATCATCATCATTTCATCATCATTACGATGATGTTCAGCATCATTGTCTTCATCATCATTATGTTCATCATCATCATCACCATCATCACCATCCACATCACCATCGTCATCATGTTGATCATCATCATCATGACAATCATGACCATCATGACCATCATGACCATCATGATCATCATCATCATCGTCTTCATGACCATCATGACTATCATGACCATCATCATCATCATCATCATCATTATCTTCATCATCATCGTCTTCGTCATCATTATGTTCATCATCATCATCACCATCATCACCATCCACATCAACATCATCATCATGTTGATCATCATTGTCTTCATCATCATGATCATCTTCATCATCATGATCATGATCATCATCATCATCATCTTCATCATGTTGATCATCATCGTCTTCATCCTCATGATAATCATCATCATGATCAGCATCGTCATCATCATCATGATGTTCAATATCATTATCGTCTTCACGATGATGATGATGATCATCATCATTGTCTTAATTATCATCGTCTTCATCATCATGACCCTCATCATCATCATAACCATCATAATCATCATCATCATGTTCATCGTCATCATCATCATCGTCACATCATGATCATCTTCATCATAATCGTCGTTATCATGATGTTCAACATCATCGACTTCATCACCATTATGTTCATCATCATCATCACCATCATCACCATCCACATCACCATCATCACCATGTTCATCATCATTGTCTTCATCATCATGATCACCATCATCACCAACATCACCATCATCAACAAGTTTAAATACATATTTTATAAAATTGGAATTAAACTATATTCATTAATATTGTCCATATTAATATAATAAAACAAAATTATGTATGATGGTGGTCTTTAACGTCTATTCAAATCAAACTATACTATTATATTATTATAAAATATTAATACCATACACTTTTATTTAAAACTCATACTATTTATTTATGATAATGTTTATAAAATATTAATATTATACACTTTTATTTAAAATTTTCTTATAACTTTTGAGACTGTTTTCAGAATATTTTGTTTTTATGTTTATATAATGGAAAAGTGATTCAACTTTTTTTCCATGTGGAAAAAAAATAATGGAAAAAGTGAGAATATTTTATTTTCTTTTGTGATTGAAAAGACGATCTATTTTCTCACAAAATTTTGTTTTTATTTGTTAAGTGAAGTGTATCCATATTAACATAATAACTATATGTAATGTTTCCGCACTGTTTATTTTTTTGATAGTAATATACACTTCTATTTGGAATTTTCCTTAAAATCTTGGGTCAGTTTTTAGAATATTTTATGTTAGCTATGCAATGTTGCTTTATGCAAAATGTGAGAAAATGAAATACATTGGATTTTCATTTGTAATTACATGTTAAATTTGAAAATTGAAATTGAAATTGAATTGCAATGTTAAATTGTAATTGAATTCTAATGTGTAGATTGTAATGTAATTGTAATTTAAATTTTAAATTGTAATGATGTTGACGATGATGATGATGGTAATTGCGATGATGACTGTAATGATGTTGATGATGATGAAGATGACGATGATGATGATGACCATGATGATGATGATGATGATGATGATGATGATGTGAATGATGATGATGGTGATGGAAATGATGATCATGATGATGAAGATGGAAATGATGATGAAAATGATGATGATGATGATGATGATGAGGTTCATGATGATGAAGACGACGATGACGATGCTGCTGCTGCTGATGATGATGATGAGGGTCCTGATCATGAAGACGATGATGATGAAGACGACGATGATGATGATGCTGATGATGATGACGTTGATGACGATGAGGGTCATGATGATGAAGATGACGACGACGACGATGATGACGATGACGACGATGATGATGACGATGGCAATGCTGATCAACATGAGGACGCTGATGAAGATGATGGTGATGATGGTGATCATCATAATTGCCATCATCATCACCACCATCGTCACCGTCATCATCACCATTACCATGATGATGATGATTATGATGATGATGATGATGATGATGATGATGAGGGTCGTGATGATGAGGATCATGATGATGAAGACAATGATGATGATGAGGGTCATGATGATGAAGACGATGATGATGAAGACGACAACGACGACGATGATAATGATGATGATGATGATGATCTTCATGATTATGATGATGATTATGATGATGATGATGGTGATGGTGGTGATGATCATCATTGCCATCATCAACATCATCATCACCATCATCATCACCATTAACATCATCATGATGATGAAGACGACAATGATGATGATGATGGTGATGGTGGTGATGATCATCATTGCCATCATCATCATCATCATCATCACCATCATCATCACCATTAACATCATGATGATGATGTAGACGTCGATGACGACGACGATGATGATGGTCATGATGATGAAGAGATGATGATGAAGACGACGACGATGACGATGATGATCTTCATGATGATGATGATGGAAATGATGATGACGACGACGATGATGATGATCTTGATCATGATGATGATGGAAATGATAATGATGATGATGACGATCATGATGATGATGAGGATAATGATGATGAAGATGATGATGATCAACACGATGAAGATGATGGTGATGATGGTTATTATGATGATGATGATGATGATGATGATGATGGTGATTATCATGATGATGAAGACGATGATGATCAACATGATGATGATGATGAAGATGATGGTGATGATGGTGATCATCATAATTTCCATCATCATCATCATCATCATCGTCGTCATCATCGCCATTACCATCATCATTATCTTCTTCATCATCGTTAAATGGATTATGATGGCTATTACTTATTAGGGGTTATAGATTTAGTGTTGAAGTATTTGATGTAATTATAGGGATTAAGGGTTAAATGGATTAACAATTCTAGGTGCTATATGGACTAAATGATATATGGGTTATCAATTATAGGTGTTAGTGGTGCAGGTGGGTTGATCTCAACAGACTAAAACCAGCACTTCTAGGATCTAATGGCTCCTACACTTAGCAGGACTACCAAATTTAGCCCAAGGGCCAAATTTTGCTCTAGAATTGCCTTCCTGCAGCTTTACCTCCGCAAATCCCCTTCTACAAGAGGGATGTGGGATGTGGGACCTTGATTTCCTGAATTGATCTCCGCAATTATGTTTCTGCAACTCTGTTTCTATAATAGAGTTTCTTCATGTGGGATGCGGGATGCCAACTTTCCAAAGTTGCTCCCCCCCCACTTCCCTCCACAAATATTTCCCCACAACTTTCGTAGCTGTTTGATCGGTGTGGCCTTCTCCACGACCGTTGATATTATTTATTTCTATGTGGCTCTCATATCTCTCTGTTAACTTCCTTGCAACTCTTGGTGCGGGATACTTCAGGACTGCCAGATCTTGATTTGCAGCCTCAATTTCCACCATTTGTTCTCTACAAAAAAATGTTAAGGAAGAAAACCTGGAGGTTTTTCCGATTGATCATGAAGTTGATCAATCTATCTTGGAATATTAACAATACTTTAATCTAGCACTCTTATGCATGCATCTACTCTCTACTTCAACTATTTAATCAAGCAATTGATGCGTGAAATCAACACTTCACTGAAATACACAAATATTCATGAACACACCGAATTCAGCTCTATAAGATACAGAGTTCAATACAGCACATGCATAAAGGCTAAAAACCCTACAAACACACAGTTAATCCTTCTATTAATCAACAAAGGAAAATGCACACAGCTTGGATCTCTCTCCTTTCGATTATTAAAAATATTTACAAACAAGAATCAAACACAGGTCTGTACTCTCTCTACAAACTCAAAATTCTAAGTGCTAAAGAGCAGAACCCTTCCTACATCTCTGAACGGTCTATTTAAACTAAAGCCGCTACCCTATCCTGAGTGATCTTGCAACTGAAATGAACACTACTATGCCGCATGATGAAACGTCTCTGTCTGAAACAAACTAACGATAGTTTTATCTCCACACATGGAGTCGTGATCCGCAATGATTCTCTATGCCGTTGTTCATATTATGACTTAGCACAAAAATGGTTACAAACAATGCCACATCATGTGACCAATTCATCACATTGCTGGCATGCCACGATGCTCCTGCATTAGACTCGCAAGGTAGAAAATTATGAACCTATGTTCATAAGATTAGCTACAGTGAACCCTTAGCTTCCAATTCTGCAACGCTCAACCAAGTAAAATCCTCTGTTAGTTTCTTCTTCCACTTAACCAAATACTCCAAATAGTCCTTCTTCCTTGTACTATTTGACATCCTAGTGTGTAGAACAGCCTCAACTTCCAATGGTTGTGTCACAGGCATCTGTGCTACCCATTGAAAGTCTTTAGTAGGATCTTCACCTCCTATAAAGTTTCCAGTGTCACATGCTACATAAGGATATAGATATGCTACATTAAATATTGGTGAAATACCCACTCCTATAGGAATCTCTAACTCATAAGCATTCGCTAAGAACTTCCTAAGTATTCTGTAGGGTCCAATCTTCTTCATCTTTAGCTTATTATACTCTCCTTTAGGAATTATGTCTCTCTTTAGATATGGTAAGACCAAATCTCCTACTTCATAGTTCTTTTCCCTTCTTCTGGAATCTGCTCAAGCCTTGTAACTGACGTTACTATGCTGCAATCTTGCTTTCACTTGCTCCTGCAACTCATCGATTATTGTTGCAAACTATTCTCCATCAACACTTCATTTCTCCAATTGACCTAAGTCACGAAGTTCATACATTCCTTTTGGATGAATTCCATACAGAATTTGAAATGGAATCATCCTCGTACTTCTGTTTGGTGAATAATTATATGCAAACTCAGCTTGAGATAATACTCTGTCCCACTGCTTAGGACTTTACCCAATCAAACTAAACAACATGTTTCCTAGACTCCTATTGAATAATTCAGTTTGTCCATCAGAATGTGTGTGATATGATGAACTAAAATTCAGTCTGGTACCCAACTTCTTCCATAAGGTTCTCCAAAAATTCCCTGTGAACTTCACATCTCTATCTGATCCAATGCTTCTAGGTAAACCATGTAGTTTCACAACTCCATCAAAGAACAAGTTAGCAATGTGTGTGGCATCACTAGTCTTGTAACATGGAATGAAATGTGCCATCCTAGAAAATATAGCAACAACAACAAAGATAGAATCATGCCCCCTCTGAGTTCTTGGTAAACCCAGAATGAAATCCATACTCACAGAATCCTAAGGCCTAGTTGGAATAGGAAATGGTGTATACAATCATGTGTTCTGGATTCTCCCCTTAGCATGATGGCATACTCTGCATCTACTTACAAAATTCTCAACTTCAGACCTCATCCTTGGCCAAAAATAGAAATGACCCAACTATCCGAAAGTTTTATCACTTCCAAAGTGACCTACCATTCCTCCATTATGTTTCTCCTGTATCAAGTTCTCTCTCATAGAACACTTTGGGATACACAACTTACTATTTTTAAAGAGTAAACCATCTTGTAGTGTATAATCCATCCATGGCTCTCTATCCACCTCTACTGGATTCTTACAAGCCCTGTAAGCCTCCTAGAAATCAATGTCAGCTACATACAAATCTCTCAAATGCTCAAACCCCAAAAATTTGATATGGTTTTCTTGCATAATCAACAGTCTCCTACTTAAGGCATCAACTACTCTGTTAGACTGTCCACTTATGTGTTTCAACACAAAGGTAAAGCTCTGTAAGAAATCAACCCACTTGACATGTTTCAGGTTCAACTTAGGTTGTTGCATTATGTACTATAATGCATGGTTATCTGAATATAACACAAATTCTTTGGGCATCAAGTAATGCCTCCAATGCTTCATTTCTTGAACAATAGCATAAAAATCCTTGTCATAAGATGAATACTTATGCTTTGCATCATTCAAATTCTCACTGACATACACTATAGGCCTGTCCTCTTGACTAAGCACAACTTCGATTGCTACTCCACTAGCATCATACTTCACTTGGAAAGGGTGGTTGAAGTCTGGTAACTTCAATACTGGTTGCTTAGTGATCTTCTTCTTCAAGAACTGAAAGCTCCCTTCAGCCTCTGCTGTCCATTGAAATGGTTGTTTTTCCTTCTTAATTGTTTCAACAATAGACACACAAATAACACTAAAATTCTTTATAAATTTCCTATAGAAACTTTCCAATCCATGAAAGCTTCTTACCTCAAATATGTTTCTAGGTGAAGGCCAATCAATGATTGCTTGCACCTTTTCTGGATCCATCTTCAACCCATCTCTGGAGATAACAAAACCAAAATATACTAGCTTTGTCTTCATGAAGGTACACTTCTTCACATTTATCAACAAATTTTCCTATTGCAGCCTTTCCAAAACATATCTCAAATGCTTCAGATGTTCTCCTTCTATTTGGCTGAAAACCAAAATGTCATCAAGGTAAACTATCACAAAATTACCTATGAAATCTCTCAAGACTTCATTCATCAACCTCATAAAGGTACTTGGTGTGTTGGACAATCCAAATGGCGTGACCAACCACTCATACAACCCATCATTTTTCTTGAAGGATGTCTTCCACTCATCTCCTTCTCTGATCCTTATCTGATGATATCCACTCTGCAAATCTAGCTTTGAAAAACATGTCGCCCCACTTAGGCAATCCATCATGTCATCCATCCTTGGTAGTGGAAACCTATATCTAATGGTGATCTTGTTAATCGCTCTGGAGTCAGTACACATCCTCCACTCACCATCCTTCTTGGGTGTTAGTACTGTTGGTACCACACATGGACTCAGACTATTCTGAACCAATCCTTTGTCCAACAATCCTTGGACCTGCTTCCTCAATTCTTCATTCTCTTGAGGTGTAAACCTGTACGTTGCCTTGTTTGGTAAACTGACTACTGGAATATAATCAATCTGATGACTTATATCCCTCCTTGGTGGTAGTTCATTGGGTAAATCATCCACCACAATGTCTCTATACTCACTCAACATATCCTGAATCTCCTCAGGTATATCTGTCACATTAGTCTTCACTGTCACCACTCTTGGTTTGCACACCACAATGTAGCTTAACTCTGCCTCCTCAACCTGTTGCAAATACTCTTTTCCTGATAACATCAAAACCTTAGGTTCTGACTACCCTACTTTACTTCCTACTTGTAGAGGGTGAAGTACATGGGTTATATCATTCTGCTCGAAACTATGACAGTTACTCCTACCATGATGAGTTACTTTTTTGTAAAATTGCCATGGTCTACCTGACAGTATATGACAAACATCCATTGGCATAACATCACACAAAATCTTGTCCTTATATGGACCTATCTGAAAATCAACTTCACACTATTCACTCACTAGGATTTGATGTCCTTTATGTAACCAAGATACTTTGTATGGAACCGGATGCTTGGTATTCTTTAGCCTCAAATTCTCCACCATCTCTATGGAAACAAGATTGTCAGTACTCCCACTGTTAATCACCATCTTAAAACACTTCCCTTGGAATTTACATGTTCCTGAACAATGACTTCCTTTGAGCATGCTCTGCTTGCTCCTTCTTAGGTTTCAACAAGACCTTGTTCATCGTCAAATATTCTCTTGTCTCTGGCAATATTTATTCTACCATCGACTGTTCTTGCTGTTGCTCATTCTATTCTACATAGGCTCCTCTCTGCCCTATGTCTTCCTTCCCTGGACACTCAAATGAATTATGCCCCAACTGGTTTCATTTGTAGCATCTAATGACAGCTTCTCTACCTCTTCCTCTACCTCTACCTCCTTGGTAAGGTCATCTTCTGCTAGAATCACCTCCTCTGCCATGCTTCTCTTGTTGGCTAGAGTTATTGGACTCCCCTCTCTGTGGTCCAAATCTTCCTCTTCTTGTTTCTTGTCCTCTTCCTTTGGCTGAACCGCGACCTCTATGGAAGCTCAACTTCCTTGTTATATTTTCTTCTGCCCTTAAGGCACACTGATATGCCTCCTCCATTGTTCTAGGCGAAATCATGCTGATCTCTTCTTGGATATCCATCCTTATACCATTCACGTGTCTAGCAGTCTTTTTTGCTGATTCTTCTGCATATCCAGCCCTTAGGTTTACTTTGAAGAATTCCTGAGTGTATTATCTCACTGTTAACAATCTCTGCCTAAGGTTCTATACTTATCTATACATAATTAACTGGTAATCCTTGGGAAAGAACTTAACACTCATATTTGCTATCATTCTATCCCAAATTTTTATCAAGGGTTTATTCTTCCTCCGTCTTTCTGCTTGGACACTATCCCACCATAAGGATGCATGCCTTTTCAACCTCGTCACAACCAATATGACTCTCTTATCTTCTTCTACCTCATCGTACTCAAAGTAATTATTGATCTCGCTGATCTAGTCAATGAGATGCTCTACAAAGAGACTCCCATCATATGTAGGAAACTCTGGTCTCAGCCTCGAAGTCGCTCCCATAATAGATATGAAACATCTTAACTCTGGTGTTTCTTGCATAGATGCAACTTCTTCTCTTTTCTCTTCATCCAAAGGTTCACTTATATCCCCTGCTTTTGGGTCTCTTCATCTGTTCATTTCCATGGCTTCCAGATGTGCCCTTAACTCCCTCATTTCTTCTAGAACTTCTGCATTCCCTCCTGGTCAACCTCTGTCACGACCTCTCACTCTTCCATTGTGTGCAACCATCTTCCCACTGTAAGCCTCTTCAATAAGAATTCTCTTTCACACTGTTACAACTTACCTCACCAAGCCTCTCCTCGGCCCTTGGTCTATCGGCAATGCAGGTCCTCTATCTAGAACCTTCTGAGCACTCTTTCTTTGCTCTCTTCAGGATCCTATGGCTATACTTATCTCTTTCATGTGATTCTCCTTAATCCTTTAGAATTCTAACCACAAAATCAGTCGTGGAATTCCTCAATAGGAAATCTCAACTTCCTTGCTCTGATACCAAAATTGGTGCAGGTGGGTCGATCTCAACCGACTCCAACCAGCACTTCCAGGATCTAATGGCTCCTAAACTTAGTAGGACTACCAAATTTAGCCCAATGGCCAAGTTCTGCTCTAGAAATACCTTCCTGCAGCTTTACCTCTGCAAATCACCTTCCGTAGGTGGGATGCGAGATGCAGGACCTCAATTGCCCAAATTGCTCTCCGCAATTCCATTTTTGCAACTCTGTTTCCGCAACAGAGTTTCTGCATGTGGGATGCAGGATGCCAACTTTCCAAAGTTGCTCTCTTGCAACTTCCCTTCGCAAATATTTCTTCGCAACTTTCGTAGCGATTCGATCTATGCGGCCTTATCCATGATTGTCGATCTTCTTTCTTTCAATGCGGCTCTTAGATCTCTGCAGATCTATTGCCTTCTGCACAACTCTTGAATCGAGATACTTCAAGACCGTTAGATCTTGATCTGCGGCCTTAGTTTCCATTGTTCGTTCTCTGTAAAAACTTTTTAAGGCAAAAAACCTACGGGTTGCGCTGATTGATCATGAAATTGATCAACCCATCTTGAAATATTCATGATAATTTAATCTATCACTATTATGCATGCATCTACTCTCTACTTCAACTATTTAAGCAAGCAATTGATGCATGAAAATCAACACTTCATTGAAATACACAAATATTCATGAAAATGATGAAGTTAGCTCTGTAAGATACACAGTTCAACACAACACATGCATAAAGGATAACAAACCTACAAACACACGGTTAATCCTTCTATTAAGCAACAAAAGAAAATGCACACAGCTTGGATCTCTCTCCTTCCGATTCTTCAAAATATTTACAAACATGAATCAGACACAAGTCTTTCCTCTCTCTGCAAACTCGGAATTATAAATGCTGAAGAGCAGAACAATTCATGCATCTCTAAACAGTCTATTTAAACTAAATATGCTACCCTATGTCGAGTGGTCTTGCAACTGAATAAACACTACTATGCCGCATAATGAAACATCTTTTTCTAAAACAAACTAATGGCGGTTTGATCTCCGCGCAGGGAGTCATGATACACAATGATTCTCTACGCCGCTATTCAAATTATGACTCCGCACAAAAATGGTTACAAAATATGACACAACATGTGACCAATTCATCACATTGTTGGCATGCCACGATGCTCCTGCAGCACTTCGTAATAAGATATTAAAGATTTTTAAATATTGAATATCAATGGTTATAATGGATTGTGGTTATAATTTTTTATATAGATTAGGTGTTAGTAATAAATATATATATTTTTAAATATTAAATATCAAAAATTAAAAAAGAAACCTATTAATTAAAAAAATAAAAAATGAAAAACAAAAAACAAAAACGAGGACATACCTTACCTCACTCTATTGTTGTGAATTGAGCCGAACTATGCCTCCTATTTCCACTGAGTGGACTATGAACTCTACCTCTCGGCACTGAGTGAACTGTACTGGACTATGAACTCTACCTCTCAGCACTGAGCGAACTGTACTGGACTCTACCTCCCATCGTGTGGACTATGAACTCTACCTCTCATCATTGAGCGAACTGTGGATTCCGCCTTATTTTGGTTCTAAACTGTGGACTTTGCCTCCTTTGGGTAGGAAAAAAAGTTACTGCAATCATTGTTGAGTGAACTGTGGAATCCAACTCATTGTGGTTCTAAACTATGTACTCTGCCTCCTTTGGGTAGGAACATAAGTTGTTGCAATCTATCAAGCTAGGCACATAATGCCTCCAAAATTGGTGAGTTTATGTAATATCTAATATATCTCTCATTTTTCTCATATTCATTCAGGGTTTGGGGGTTAAGAAATAGGTTCAAGGTTTGGGTTTGGGGGTTATGAAATAGGTTCAAGGCTCAGGGTTTGGGGACTAGTGAGGCTACACTGGTTGATTTATAGGTTGAGGAAACCATGCCATTCTGGAAAAGATTAAATAAATGTATTTTACGTTGCATAAACCTGAGCTTGGACTGATGGAAGTAAGCTATAGCATGGGATTGTTGTTAGATTTAGAATTATTACCATGGGAATGCATGTGATCGAGTTTCTAAATGCATATGGCCTAGAGATTCATGTAAGTGATTAAATTATTCTTGGAATGTGCATGTTTGAATCATCTCAATTTTAGTAGTGCCCACTTACAATTATCCCATAAAAGTTCAAAATAAACCATGAGAATGTTTTGGATATAGAAGCATTGTGAGAATAACAAGTGGAGCAATGGAAAAAGCACACAGAGGCTAGTGAATGGAAGACATTAAAAATAAAATGTAAATGGGCATATTGTGATAAGACATAATTAGGCATATGTACCCCTTATTTTATCGATTCAGTGGTTCATTGGTGTAAAGTCTAGATGTAAATATAGATGATAGAACTAAGGGGGGGGGTTTGGCATATTGAAATACTAGATATCCAGTGTGTAACTTAGAGGGAGATTTGTGTCGTAACTAAGTCAATTTTAAAAAGCGTATTTCTAGGTTAATCTTGACTTGGTTAAGGGTGGAAAGGTTAATATTTATGAGGTTCATGATGGGTTTCCTGTAGGTGGTTTACAGTAGCCCATGGTTTTTATCACATGGTATTTTATGAGATGAATCCCATTAAAGGTTTGGTGTCTCCATTGTAAATGGCTTTACTAGGTTAGCTTAGACAAGGTGATGAAGATACATTTGTAGCTGCTTTTCCCTTTATAGGTTTATAGGGTACTTGGATTTTATATGTGATTGTTACTTACACTATTTTATCGTTTGTATTTAAATAAGGAAAGTAAACCAACTAACTAGTTTTAATTAACCAATAATTCCTCTCCCTTTGGTTGAGCATTATTTTGCATCCTTAATAATCTAGAAACCCTAATGATGGAAATGAAAAGAGAAGAATGGAAAATCACATGGAATTTACCATTGTAGGTGATGAGTCTCCTTGGGGTTGAAGAATAGATTTGTGAAAGGTATTCAAGAGCGATCCACTTATTACAGGATTCTACATACATAGCTACAATTCCTTGCAAGATAAGATGTTGACCTGATCTGCAATAAAAGATATGTATCAATATATACTCAATTAACATTAGATCTACTAATGTAAATAAAATTACTGACAATGCAGAGTTTATAAACCATAGTGCCATCAAGGGTATGCGACCTCCCTTGAGGTTGCAGGGTTTACAGACCCAAGGTATGAGCATAACTAAGACAATGAAGATGCCCTCGGATGAATAAAGAAGTCTGCAAGGTTGGAGCCAAGCTAGTAATGAGAGATCCCTGCACAGGTTATAGAGATGGGGAATGAATTTAAGGCATAGATGTACACTAGGTTATACATTGGAGGGTTCAAGTCTTAAAGAACAATTGTATTGTGCTTGTTGACTCAATGTCATGGGTTTGGTAAGACTCTGCCTTGAGTTTTAGGACCTAAAATGACCCTATATTTTGCACATTGTGGATTGCATAAGGAACATACTTAATAATTTATGTTGTAATGTCCCATAAATGACCCTCTATAATAAAGTAGCATATAGTTATGTAAAATGTTTTTATTTACAACATTTTTATTACATTTAAAGTGATACACCATGAGATGGTTATAACTATGGTATATTTTAACATATGTAAATATTTGTTTTTTTTCTTTTAATGAAAGATATCCAGGGTTTGATGGGCAAAGATCAAATTAGAGAGACGAATGGGGAAGGATTAAGAAGCTTATGAAATATCCATGTGTCAGGACAGTATTATCCTATTCCAAAAATGAAGGAAGTGGAGGAAACTATTCTCTAGATTTGAGCCAGCATCTCCTAAGATTTAGCTACATGTGTCCTCCAAAAATACTAGAACTAAGGTAAGTTGTTTAGGACTCTATTATTTCCAATATCTCTATAAAAATGAAAAGGAGGAAAGGGGTAGGGGTTGGATGTTGGCTAGGTTACGAATAGTAATGCTGTTGTATTTTAGTTATGTGTTGTTGGCTGGGGTTACAAACTGGTTTTCAATTGGTGATTTTATCATTCCCTTAATTGAATTTCTTTATCATTCCCTCTTTGTCAAATTAGGAGCATCAATAGAGAACTCCATGGGGTTGCTACTTTATCTAGATTGAGTTGTAGAAGAAGGTATGTGATCTTATATTAGCAATTTCCAGCTTCCAACTACATTTCTAGCAAGATGTTTCCTGATGTTCCTAAAAAATTGCCCATATTTGGAGTTGGGGATTATTCATTGTTGTTTGGAAGGCCAAAATAGGCTCAACCTACCCAGAATTGCTGTTGTGTGCTGCTGTTTAATACCTCAGAACTTGGCTCACTTCTATCCTCAAAACAAGCCCAGGTCTGTTTCTCTCACTCTGTCTTTTCCCATAGACCTAACATTAATTCAATTTACTGACATTTCGACTATTGGAGTATGCCCAAAATTAATGTTATTGGTTGTTAGATGGCTGGTATAAACCTATATTGAGGTTTTATCACTCTATTTACCCACACACTTTCCCATAACAAATCATATATTGATGTTTTATAATTTTGATATTCTTTTTAGATCTAGACTGCTGCGAATCATTTTCAAGTCACATGTTAGCTGATGCTTAGAGTGCTACACATGAAATGACGCCTAAAGGATGCCCAGAATTGAAAATAAGGCTGCCTCTAATAGAGTGATTATGCTATACCCATGATATTGAGCAATAGTATTGGGTTGATTCCTATCACTGCTTATTACGTAAATATAGCATACTCTTTTATGGAATAAAGACATACAAGCTCTGTCATAGTGTAGAGTGAATTAAATATAGTGTTCATTATGTAATTAAGCTCACACCTATTTATTAGTGTGCAGATCCGTTACTTGTCCTTATTTGAGACCATGTATCTCATCGTTCAATAACTTATTTCCACTGGTTAAATATTGGTGATAAGGTAGTGTACTTATTAGGGATTCACTTATGACATAATCATGGTAATCCAACAGCCTTATACTTATTTGATACGTAACATGATAGATCGAGTTGAACATGCTCATTATTATGTATACATGGTGTTAGCTGCTTACAACCTCGATACTCTGCTTACTTGTACATTAATATATAGTATATATTATGGAAACATAGGTACCATTCATCATAAGTAGTGAGCTTAGAGCTTATATATGCAACTACTTGACCCTTTTAAGGTGAAGTAAGGTGAAGAGTAACATTATGGATATTGTACTTGATTCCTGGGTATTTATGTCCATATTAGCCTTATCCTTCTAATTGGGTAGTGTATGATTCAGTATTCCTATAGATACCGTAGGAATAGAATGACATTAACATTACACATATTAGGAGGATATACTATCTTTTTATATTAGGCAAACATCGTATATAATGTATAGAACATGATATCCTTATATTAGAGTCATTACATGTGTACATGGTTCATAACAAGCTAACCTCTTGCTTCTGATATCAATATCATAGGAATAAATCCAATCACATGGGGTTATACTAGTACTGTAATTTCATATGTTACCAATATAATGGAAATAGTCCTGATATCATGTTCATTAACTAGAATGTTAGAACCAATACGGTATAATACTAAACAAGCATAACTAAGAAGGAGTAAGCATAACTAGTAGCTTGAATAAGCTTACACATATACTAAGAAGTAATGAAGCTCACTTAGCCTAGAATTAGGTATGAATACTGTCTTTTCCCACAATCAGCCTAGAATTAGAAATGAATGTTGTTTTAGGGATTCTTGAGGCCACAAATAGACCCAGAATTTCCCACAGTGCTGTGAAAAAGGTATAGACCCGTCTAAAAAGTAATCTTTGTCATAGGACAAATATTTCTAATCCATTTACCAATTACAAGCAATCTTTGTCATAGGAAAAAGATTTCTAGAATGCCTTTGCTTGTAATTGGTAATAACCCCATTAAGTTAGGATCACTTAGAATACTAGGCAATATTGGGGCACAATATACTACAGAAGATGGACGAGAAAATGGCTCTAATGAAGACTAGACTAAAGGAAGATAAAAATTGTTAAAATAGGAAGGCCTTAAAAGTTTCTTTATATCTATTTTTCCATGAAAAGGATAGATTTGTCCTCCAGAGGACATGCCAAATGGAAACCAATAAATTTCACCCAGAACATAGCATAATTGCTTCTCAGCTCACATAATTAGCCCAAAATTGGCTTTCTACTCATTCTTTGATGCTAAAACACGCCCAGAACTACTGTTAAAATGCATAAGTCAGCCCAGAATATGGATAGGAGGCTGCTTTCTACTACTAGACATGAGTTCAAGCACTAATAGAAGCCACTTCAAACTTTTTCTTCCATCTTTTTTTCCCATGAAATATGGGACCAAGAAATTATTAATATATAGTGGTGTAAGATTTCAAAGTTAGGCATACATATTATGTTGAGTTCTTGGGATTAAACCACATGGAAGACTTTAAAATTGTACGACACTAGTGAATCAATTTCTTCTCAACCCCCATATGGGCCTTAAAAATTAAGAAGATGCAACTATTTACATTCAGGCGAACTTTGTTCTATCTGATCTATAAACTTAACTTAAATAGTTTGATTTATCAGGTTGTTTCTATGATTGAATAACTTGGAAAATAAACTTCTGATCTTTATGAGTTAGTAAGTTGTAGAATCCATTCTTTTCACAAATATTTTTAAAAATAGATCTAATGTATTTGTAGGCCAAGAATTCCAAGAGAGTACTTTTATAATGTATATATATAGCCTTTCCTTTATGTCATTCCAGTAGTATCATTAGAGTATGGTACTGGTGAGCTATTAGCAAACCCTATTCTTAGCTTGAGTGTATGAGGGTGGGGCCAAGTTTCTTTTTGGGTCCACTGGGTATAAAGCCTCAGTATGGTTGTATTCATGGCTTGATCTACATCTGAAAGGTAGGTTTTAATAGTCCACCCAATATGGTGAAATTATTTTGATATCTCATTAATCATGAGTCAACCATTCACATATCCTGCAGATCGAACGTTGATAAACTAGGGAAATTACCAACAAGCTTCGTCCATAAAGTAGGGCACTTACCAACAATGTGAACTATCTCATACTCAAAAAAAAATTAGAATGAAAAACCCTTTGCATTAGGTTGGATCAACACCATATTCTCCAATAAAGAAACCCATAAGTATTCTACAGATTTTATAATGATGACCATAAGCTATGAAACCCTCGTATCATGATATGTAATAGTCCTTGTCCTCCTCCTTTAAGGGTTGTAACTACTAAACATTACCACTATGTAGGGTTGTAACTGCTGAATATGTCATAGGAACTTTCAGCCATTCTCCACTTTAGTAAGCAAAGACTGAACATTACCACTCTAAGGAAGGTAATATTGCATTTCTTAATTGGTTGGTTGTAGATACTCCATGGTGTCCTTGTCCCCTGTATCAAGGATGCTCTCAACCATCAACCTGGACAAACCTTTGCCACAAACCATTGTAGTTGGATTTAACTCAAGGCCTTATTCCTAGATCTTGGTGATCCACCTACCCCTTGTCCCACTGCTCTCCTATTGAAAAAGTATATCCTTCACCATGGGATGAGGAATGTAGGCCATCGTGTTATAATTCCAAAAGTGATCATGAAATTAGTTAGGTGCCTTCACCAAGGCATAAGCTTGAGTTTCCATTGAGTCTTAAGTCAACCTTTCCCCTTGAAGTGTGTTGCTCATGAAAGTAATTGGTTGCTCACTCCCTTGATGATTTTTTTGTAAGAAAACAACATAGACTTTGCTTGATATATCTGCAAAGGATTTCTTTGCTTCTTCTCTCCACTTCTTCAAACTCGATCTTATCAAGATGATTTAACCAAAATCTTTCCCAAAAAGAACCAAGAAATGTTTCATCGTATTCAAGATTGGTTTTAACCAAAATTTTCAAGAACATAATTGGAAACAAAGGCATATATGAGGTTTTAAAAACATAATTGGAAAGAAAGGCATATATTAGAGGAGTACCATTTCCAATTCATCTAAAGAGGAATGAAAGATTCAAGTCGTGATCTTTATTCAACATATTTGATATAGGCCTTCTAATTTTTGTAAAAATAGGAAATGAAACACTTTACAGAATTGATGCAACCAAAGAAAGATTGAATGGATTTTTTTTTAGTGAAAAGAATCTCCTAGATACCCTTCACTGTTTTAGGATCAATCCTTACTCCAATATTGTGTTCCCAAATATTTCCTTCAAATATCCCCAAGATGATTTTTCTAAATTCAGCGATATGCCCAAGGATTTTCACATGTCAATAATATTGCTAAGTGTCCAATATGATCATCCCTATTCTTTGAATAAATAGTGATATCATCTTGGTACACTGCTATGTACTCATTAGAGAAATTAAAGTCCATAGTACATTGGAAAGTGGCTTTAGCAGTTGCCAATTCAAAAGACATCCACACATATGCATAAGTCCCCCAAGGGGTAGTGAAAGCAATTTTATATATCTCATTAAAACAAAAATTACACAGATATGAAAAGGCAGGGTGAAGGACATGAATGGGACAATGGAGTGTCCCATTCTAGCAGTGACCAATCCTCTCTCAAAGAATTACTTATTCTCAAGGCCATCATTTGCTGGGTAACTTTACTCATAGAAAAAGTTGATAGATTCTTTGGCCCTATCCATAGAGCTTCATACAAGTGGCCCATTGTGGGATTTTCCCATTAACTAAATGGAGAACCTTTACCAAAATATTTTTGATTGAGCATACTTCCTCCACTCCTTTCTTTTCCCCATTAACTAAATGAAGAACCTTTACCAAAATTTTGTTGATTGAGCACTCTTCCTCCACTCCTTGCCAATATCCATCTTGGTTTATGAGTTTGTGCTATAGGAAAAACCATGCCACTCATCATAAAGAAACATATCTTCAGCTTCAGTTCAAAATAGTTAAGGGACATGAGGGAAATGAAATTGGTGGAAAAATGTGTAATTCTAGGGTGCAAGAACTCCTTGTTCCTTTTGAATCACCTCATGAGACTAAGGACAAATGCATGGTTATATATGTATTTGGTCATGTTCATGCCTTGATCATTGGTTGCATTGAAAAATGTGAGTTTGATGATATCCTCGAGCATCAATAAATTCAATGGTAAAGACATGGATTCGAAGACAATGTGGGGTGATTCTCCACTAGCAACTTGCCGGTGTCTGCATAGTTAGAAACATTATTGGTGATTACCTGCACCAGATGCTGCACAATGCTTTGACAAATTCATCCAACTAAAAACAGAACAATGCTACATCTTTAACATGTATAGATGCATCATAAAATTTGTGCCCTTTTCGTAGTTTACTATGAAATTAAGAAGGGCCTTTCCCTTCCCATCTGTCCAACCATCAAACTATATCATGCATCTAGTGCCCCTGATGATTTTCTTGGCTCCTCCAGTTGAGTCCCTGTATCAGCCTTTTCCTTTTGAATGAGTGCACAACCACTACTTCTCATAGGTAAGGGGCTTTATATCATAGGCCAATTGGACCAAAAATTGGGACAAAAATTGAATGCTCTAATGATCTAGGTTCAATAATGTACCCAAACAATTTGACAAACTTATTTGCACTACTTAATCGATGCGGTTAGGAATATTGTTAAATGATTGTAATTGGAAGTGTGAAAGAAGCATTGATTCTTGTGGAAAACCGTCCAAATACTTCCCTTTAGGTCTCAAGGCTGATACAACAATATACTCATTAAGTGCTCAACATGTACCTGAATGGGGATGTAACAATCATTCTTACATTCGAGATCTGGTCAATGAATTGAATGGGAGGCCATTGTTAGCTTTGAATTTTACATCAATTTATTCTATCTATCGTTGCACAGGGAGTTGAAGGTATGAAGCTTGTTTGCCATGAATTGAGTCAAGCTACGAATGATGCTAAAAGCACAACAATGGATGATCTTGTGAGGGATTTAGATCGTCTTGTGATGTCATTGTCAACAAAGGTAAATTCAATGTTTGGTTTATCTGTGTATAAATTTTTGTTGATATTTTTAATGCCTTTGACTTGCTAAAACCTAATTATCAACTTTTACATCTGCTTTGCAGGTAGATAAAACATTTAATTTAAGTCTTGCTGGTGCTTCTCCAAGGGCCTATAAATACGTATTGAATATGCTGATGCAGGTATGTGCATAGTTGGCTCGTCATTTGTTTTGATAAAAGTTTTATTTTTTTAACAATGGTTACGAATATTGTTTTTCTGACTTTGAACTTTCTTTCTACAGACATTCCAAATAAAGAAACTTGCTTATGGAATAAAGGAAGGTACACTTAAAATTCTTATGACTGAGCTTCTCCTTTGGCTGCTCGATGAAAGGGTTCCACTAATGTATGATGGTAGCCAACTATTGAAAGCTATAAATGTTTTAATGCTAAAATTATTGGTGAGAATCATATATTAACTTATATGATAGTGTGATAGCATTCCTTGTACGAATGAAAACTTTGTTGTTGCATTGGATTGAATCTCATGGATTTTGACTCGCAGGAAAATGCCGAACGAACTTCAACTTTTGTAGTTTTAATTTATCTGTTGTGGCCACTAGATCCATCCAGGTGGCCATCTCCAAGATCTGAGGATGTTTCCAGAAGTTAGAAGTTCTATGATCTTGTTGTAAAATGTATGATCAAACTTACGCAAGTAAGAATATTCATGATTGATTTTGTTTACTGATCCTGATGTTTCTTTTCTTATGCTTCTTATTTGTGAAGGCATTTTTGGGTTCATATCGATTTTGTGTAGGTTCTTCAAAATACCATCTTTGAAGTTGATCTTGACCGCCTTCTTCAGAGCATACATGTATATTTACAGGAACTTGGAATGGAGGAAATTTGTCGAAGGTATGACTGCTTTTTTTTGTCACTAGCATGAAAATATATGTTCTAATGTCTATATTGTAGTTGAAATGATTCGATACCACACTTATTATGGCATAATTGGCACTGAATCCATGCCCATGTAATTTTATTAGTGGTGTATATTTATGAGAACTTGGGATAGAAGAAATTGTTTGAAGGTTTGTTGCTTTCTTATTTGTCACTATGATGAAATTATTTGTTGTAATGTCTACTTTGTGGTAGAAAATATTAGATCCCATGCAATATGACATATTTGGCATGCAAGTCATGTCATGTACATGTAATTTTGTTAGTGAGTTATATTTGAAAATGCTTAATTGTAGTATAATCTCTTGAATTATGCAAAATTATGACAGAGTTGGGGCTGACAATAAACCATTATGAATGGTTGAGACTGTATTGCATGAGCTAGTCAAGCTCTGTGGAACTAAAATCAAGGGCCATATTTCCATGGTTCCTATTGACTTAGAACCACATCCTATCATTCTTACCTATATTGATCTAAATATTCAGGTAATTTATCAGTATATGATTAAGTGGTTTATGGCTAAATTGAAATACAATACATTTCACTTGCTCTTGTAGAAGCACGTTTGTTGAAAGGGAAGAGGTTGTAACTTGCAAGTTGCAACTGGTTTGTAGATGCCAGATCTTGTCATGTATAAGCATTAATGTTTGTTTGATATGCTGCAAAACTAAAGTGGTTGTTTGTAATGATTTCAGGTAAATTTTAATGTCTCATGCTTGTTTGTTTTAGATATAGACTTTTGAAGCGGCTAGAATGATGGATCCATCTGGACCACTCGGTCAAAGTCACTAGGGAGACTCTTGTGCAAATAGTGGATCGCCTATAGTGCCTTCTGTAGATGAAAAATTGAAGGTTTATATCCAACTTTGTCAAATATTCAAGTTCTACAGTGTGAATGATAAATGTCTCTAGATTGTAACTCAACAAAGCTCAGTAAAACTATCAGTAAACATTATGTTATGTATTAGTGTCCCTTGGATTTGGTTTAGTGGTTGGGATGTGGCATTGTTGTTGAAATATTGTAACTTCGAAGAATATTCTATATGTATTTCTTTGTGGTCCCCGATGGTCCTACCGGGAGAACCACTTGTATTAATTTGTACCCCGATGCTCCTAATCGGAAGAACTAATAAGAGTCAGGATGCAGTCCCCTCTAATTGTAAAGGTGGGTCATTAGCACCTCGGTGTGGTTACCTGAGCCTACATTTGTAACTCGAGCCTACATGATTAAATCGAGCCTACATGAAAGATGAGTTAACTTAAGTGAACAGATGAATATAAATAGAGGTGTAGTGCTCCTCATTTGGGACACACTTACACTCTCACTTGTGTAGTGCATTAGTGGAGAAGAGAAGTAGCTAGAGAAGGAGGAGGACCAGGCTTTGATATCCTTGCTGGTTTTATCTTTTATCTTTTATCTTTTTGGGGCATCTATATTGAGGAAGCATTTGCTGGGGTTTTCCAAGGATAAATCTTTGTGTTCCTTTTTTATGGTTGTGCTTGTAATTTATATTTCAGTGATCATGTTTATATGATTTTGTTATGAAAATGAAATGAAGTACTGATGTCTTAGCTAAGCATATGAAAAGTTAACATGGTATCAGAGCCACCCTGAAAAGAAGACATTGCGCAGCTACAGAATCTGGGGCTTCTTACTTTTTGGTTCTCTCTCCACAATCGATCAACAAAAGAAGGTTAGGTTGACTCTCCATTGAAGGGTGCATCTTTCTGTCGAAGCGGAATTCAATTCCGAGGATTTTCAGTTTTCGGTGTGGGAAATTAGGGATTCTTGCAGAAAAAGAATTTTTGAGTGAGCCCAACATTGGATTTCTCTCCTCATCAAAATCGAAGTTTAGAGACCTGGATCAAGATTTTTGGTTGGGTGAAACTCTAGGAAAGTCAAACCCTAGTTTGACCCGGAGCTAGAAAAACCCTAAATACTAAAACTGCTAAGTTTTGGTATATTCGACATATCCCAATATTGGTGAAGGTTCAGGAGCTGAAACTTGTGGAGATAGAATATATAATCCTGGTGAACACTGTGTCCAGAATTCTGCCTCAGATTCTCTATATTCAAGGATATATGATCCCTCCAAGTTAGGGTTCCAGCCTCTTCCAGAATTCATCCCTAAAAAGGACACCTAGGGAATATTGCTATAGCTTGGGATACCGAGGTCCAAATGGAATTCTTGAAGATTTTCCAGAAATATCACGGACTGTAATTTCTGTGGTCCTAATTTCAGAACCTGAAGATGAACCAGTGACACGTGGCATGCCATACAACTTCACTGTTCTGAAAAGTCCTGTAACAGGTCACCTTGGAAAAATGATCATAAATCCAAATTGGTGAAACCAATTCTGGTACAACCTATGGTGTTGGATCAGGGACATTCAAGGTTGCCTCAGTGAGAAATTTCAGATATAGAGGAGTAGTAACTTCGGAGATATCACAGAAACAGTAACAGGAATTTCTGCAGAAGAAATTGAAAAACTAGGGCTTCCTGTTCCGGGAGCTTCCCTCCACTGTTTTCAGAAAAGGAGTACATTGGACAGCTCCATTTGAAAAGATATATATTTATATCCAATCATATCTGAAATATTCCAAGTTTTAAAAATTAGGGTTTCTCTAACAAACCCTAGATCAGCCAGCTTCGGAAGCAGGACGGACACCTCAAATCGGTAAGATCTAATCTTTTGCTATTTGCATTTGAGGTTCTCATTTCAAAGTGATCTATCACATCAGCTTGATGATAAGCTTGGTGAAGTTTAAAAATTCCAAGAATGAAAGTATTTCATCCCTCTGAAGAAAATGAATTGGACACCTACATGAGTAGAGAGGTTCCAGTTCTAGAGGGAGATGAGCCTCAAAGCCTTACACAAGAAGAACTTGATCAAGGCCAAGAGGATCACTGTTGATTCAATCACGGATCAACTTGTACCACAAGTGTCTTCCCTAAAGACACTGAATATGTTTGATTCCTTGATCAAGATATTTGAAGATAAGAACATAATTCAGAAGATGGATTTGAGAAAATAGTTGAAGAATGTGAAGATCCAGAATGAATAACATCTTGAAGTGGTAGAAGAAGAAGTTGAGAATGCAGAAGTGGTGATATCCACCTTGAATGGACTCCCATGATCATGGGATTCATTCATGTGAGGAATGTGTGCCAGAAGGAAGTGATTACTTTCAGTTGAATTTGGGAAGAAGAAGAAGCTTGTCTCATAAGAAGAGAAGAAGAAAGATGGGATCAAATTGAAGATCAAGCTCTCACCATTCAAAGAAGATCCCTCAAGCGATGAGGAATATGAAGAACTCAATTCTTGACGAACCTATTATCCATATTATCATTTGGATAAGAAATGATGATTTCATGAATGAAGAAGATGATGAAGTAGAAGGATCAAGAAGGAGTCTACCCACGAAATGAATAAAAGATAAGTATTCAATTGTCATTTAATGATATTGTTTTGTTATGCATATTCGGTTGATGTGTTATGCATGATAGATTGTTTGCATTAATGACTGTATACTACTAATATGCATATGTTTTATGAAATATTTCTAACCATGCAATTGGTGCATTTGAATTGTAGGAAAGGTCCTGAACAAACTCCTACAAGAAAACAAGGATGAGACTTGTTCCAAAGAACAAGTGATGACAATTCAATAAACATGAATCTGAAGCTCCCAGGGTCAGAGACACCATGACGAAAGAAAGAGCTTCAGAGAGTGGTAGATCCACCTCGAAGGATGAAGAACACCATGGGCATAAGAGATAACTCAAGATGAAGAAAATAATGCTATGATCAAAGAATAATAGTTGATCATGGGGAATGATGTATACGATATGATTTCGAGACATAAAGGGAAGTACATAGTATCTTCCATATGGATCTACAAGAACAAGTGTACAAAGCAAAGGTTCATGATTTGCCTAAAAAATAATAGACTATGACATGAAATAATCTATTGACAAGTATATATCAAGCATAGAGCCACCTGTACAGAATGAAGAGGGAAGATGATACTCTACTTCAGGGGGAGTGACTATAGAAGATATCTAAGTTCGACATGGTACAACATGATGGACAACTTCCTGTTGGATCGAGACTTTACCAAGAGTAAAGAGGGTTCCAACCTTCAAGGTTGAATGCAGAAGACTAGGATATGTTGATGACCTGACAAGAAGAACTCATGGAAGATGTTATGATGAAATAATACTAGAATGATGTTTGGGATACAGTTCCCAAACCAGAAGGAAAGAGTATAGTATCCTCCAAATGGATATGCAAAATAAAGCATGCAGCTGACGGAAGTATTGAGAAGTAAAAAGCAAGATTTGTGGCCAGAGGTTTCTCTCAGAAAGAGGGAATTGATTATGAAGAGACATTTTCCCCAGTAGCATGGTATACTTCAATGGCACTTGCATCCATGATGAAGTGGGACTTACACCAGATGGATGTGAAAACAACTTTTCTAAATGGTGTGATCAAAGAAGAAGTATACATAGAACAACCACAAGGATTTGAAGTTGAAGATAGACATACTCACGTATGCAAGTTGAAGAAGGCATTATATGGTCTTAAACAAGCTCCTCAAGCTTGGTATGAAAGAATAGACGGTTTCTTGTCGAGCATGGGCTTTACCAAAAGTAAAGTTGATCCTAACCTTTATCTCAAGGTTGTAGAAGATGAACTTGTCATCCTGTTATTATATGTGGATGACTTATCCTTGACAGGAAATGAGAAACAGGTCATGGAAAGTAAGAAGAAACTAGTAGACAAATTTGAGATGAAAGACATTGGGTTAATGCATTATTTCCTAGGCCTGGAAGTATGGAAAAGTTTAGAATAAATATTTCTCAACCAGGGAAAGTATGCAGTAGAGATATTGAAGAGATTCAATATGTTGGAATGCAAAGTCATGGCCACACCCATGGACTCCAACCTGAAGCTGTTAGATGATGACTCATCAGAGTTAGTGGATATGACTCATTACAGACAGATCATTGGGTCATTGATGTACTTAACAAATACTAGACCAGACATTTGTTTTGCTGTGAACACCTTAAGTCAATATCTTGTTCAACCAAGACGGGTTCACCTAGTAACTGCAAAACATGTGATGAGATATTTGAAAGGGACTATAGACTTTGGTTTATATTATGATGGTATCCATGAGTATAGATTGTATGGCTACACAGATGCAGATTGGGCTAAAAGTATCTCAGACAGGATAAGCACATTAGGTAGATGCTTTTGTTTGGGGTCTGCTATGAGTTCATGGTTTCGCAGGAAACAATCTAGTGTTTCTCGTAGCATGGCTGAAGCAGAATACATAACAGATTGCTTTACTAAGTTGTGAATCCATATGGCTTCAGAAGCTGATATCAGGTCTCTTTGAACTGAAGATGGATACTACATTGATTCTATGTGATAACGAGAGTTGTGATAACAGAGAACCCCGTGTTCCGTCGTAACACATAGAAATCCAATATTTCTACATTCAAGATAAAGATGCAGATGATGATGTTTCAGTATTTACATACTGTAGATACAGATGATGGTGATTCAGTATTTCTACACTGAATATATAGATGATGATGATTTCAGTATTCCCATACTGAAGATATAGATGATGTTTCAGTATTTACATACTGTAGATGCAGAAGATGGTGACCTGATGATGCTTTCAGTACTCACATACTGGAGATACAGATGGTGATAGTTTAGTATTCACATATTGAAGATGTAGATGAAGATGGTTTAGATGATGATGCACTGAAAAATCCTCTATCTCGGGTAAAGTTCAAACACTTTCGATACAAGCTTGGTATGGTTCAGAAAGACCTTCCCCGAAAGGGGGAGTAGTGATGTTGCAGTGGGATTATATCATCCCTGGAAACTTTCCCTAAAGTGATCCAGAGACCTCGGTCTTCGAGAATGAAGAGGGATTGTATCATCCTGGGACATATGTCCAGAAGTGATTTGGAGACCTCGGTATTCAAGAACGAAGTGGGATTGTATCATCCCTGGTCACTTGCCCTAAAGTGATCCGGAGACCTCGGTCTTAGAGAATGAAGAGGGATTGTATCATCCTGGGACATATGTCCAGAATTGATCTGGTGACTTCGGTCATCGAGAATGTGGTAGGATTGTATCGTCCTTGAACTTCGGTTCAGAATGGATCCGGTGTAACTTCGGTCATCGAGAATGTGGCAGGATTGTATCATCCTTGAACTTCGGTTCAGAATGGATCCAGTGTAACTTCGGTTATCGAGAATGTGGTAGGATTGTATCATCCTTGAACTTTGGTTTAGAACAAATCCGGTGTAACTTCGGTCATCGAGAATGTGGAAGGATTGTATCATCCTTGAACTTCGGTTCAAAACAGATCCAGTGTAACTTCGGTCATCAAGAATGTGGCAGGATTGTATCATCCTTGAACTTCGGTTCAGAATGGATCTGGTGTAACTTCGGTCATCGAGAATGTGGCAGGATTGTATCATCCTTGAACTTCGGTTCAGAACAGATCCGGTGTAACTTCGGTCATTGAGAATGTGGCAGGATTGTATCATCCTTTAACTTCGGTTCATAATGGATCCGGTGTAACTTCGATCATCGAGAATGTGGTAGGATTGTATCATCCTTGAACTTCGGTTCAGAATGGATCTGGTGTAAATTCGGTCATCGAGAATGTGGCAAGATTTTATCATCCTTGAACTTCGGTTCAGAACAGATCTGGTGTAACTTCGGTCATCGAGAATGTGGTAGGATTGTATCATCCTTGAACTTCGGTTCAGAATGGATCCGGTGTAACTTTGGTCATCGAGAATGTGGCAGGATTGTATCATCCTTGAACTTTGGTTCAGAATGGATCTGGTGTAACTTCGGTCATCGAGAATGTGGCAGGATTGCATCATCCTTGAACCTCAGTTCAGAACGGATCAGGTGACCTTGGTTGTTGAGAATGTAATAGGATTGCATCATCCTTGGATTTTGAGTCCAAAAGAGATCCAAAGACTTCTTTGTCTTTGTACTGTGGGCTGCTGCTGTTACTAATGATGTTTCCTAATCGAATGATCAGAGTGTGATGATGATGATGATGTTTCTGATCGAAAGATCAGAGTATGATGATGATGATGATGTTTTTGATCGAAAGATCAGCTGTTGCTGCTGCTGATGATGTTCTCTGATCGAAAGACCAGAATATGATGATGATGATGTTTCTCTGATCGAAATATCAGAAGTTGCTGATGATGATGTTCTCTGATTGAAAGATTAGAATATGATGATGATGCTGTTGCTGACAATGATGATGTTCTCTGATTGAAAGATCAGAATATGATGATGATGATGTTTCTCTGATCGAAAGATAAGAAGTTGTTGATGATAATGTTCTCTGATCAAAAGATCAGAATATGATGATGATTTTTTTTGATCAGAAGATCAGAAGTTGCTTATGATTATGATGTTGCTGATGATGATGATGTTTTCTGATTGAAAGATCAGAATGCGATGATGATGATGATGTTTTCTGATTGAAAGATCAGAATGCGATGATGATGATGATGTTTCTGATCGAAATATCAGAATGTGATGATGATGAGATCCTGATGATGATGATGGTGTATTATCAAAGTATGATGATGACGACGTACTGATCGAAAGATCAGAATATGATGATGAGTTGATGTTAGAGTATGATGATGTTCAGTTGATGATGTTTCTGATTGAAGGATCAGAGGTTGATGATAATGATGATTCTGATTGAAAGATCAGAGTGTGATGATGATGATGTTGATGTTTTGATGATGTTTTCATGATGATGTTTCTGATTGAAAGATCAGAGTATGATGATGATGTTGTTGCTGATCTAAAGGTCAAAGTGTTGAAGTTGATGTTGCTAATCGAAAGGTCAAAGTGCTGAAGATGATGTTGCTGATCGAAAGGTCAAAGTGCTGAAGATGTTGCTGATCGAAAGGTCAAAGTGCTGAAGATGTTGCTGCTGATTGAAGAGTCAAGATGCTGAAGATGTTGCTGATCGAAGCGTTCAAAGTACTGATGATGTTGAAGACTAAAGATTGAAGATGAAGACTACATGATGTTGAAAAGCTTCCAATGATTTATAGATGTATCACCCTGATGATGTTGATGATGTCCTCTATCTCTCTCCTACTATTGTTGTTGTTGATGTTGTTATAGAATACCCTTCTTGTTAAGGGGGAGTGTTGAAATATTGTAACTTCGAAGAATATTCTATATGCATTTCTTTGTGGTCCCCGATGGTCCTACTGGGAGAACCACTTGTATTAATTTGTACCCCGATACTCCTAATTGGAAGAACTAATAAGAGTCATGATGCAGTCCCCTCTAATTGTAAAGGTGGGTCATTAGCACCCCAGTGTGGTTACTTGAGCCTACATGATTAAATCGAGCCTACAAGACAGATGAGTTAACTTAAGTGAACAGATGAATATAAATAGAGGTGTAGTGCTCCTCATTTGGGACACACTTACACTCTCACTTGTGTAGCGCATTAGTGGAGAAGAGAAGTAGGTGGAGAAGGAGGAGGACCAGGCTTTGATCTCCTTGCTGGTTTTATCTTTTTGGGGCATCTATATTGAGGAAGCTTTTGCTGGGTTTTTTCCTTTAGGGTTTTCCCAGGATAAATCTTTGTGTTCCTTTTGTATGATTGTGCTTGTCTATATTTCAGTGATCCTGTTTATATGCTTTTGTTATGAAAATGAAATGAAGTACTGATGTCTTAGCTAAGCATATGAAAAGTTAACAGTTGCTATGCAAACAATCCAGTTTTAAACCTCACTGGGTGTAGAGCCATTGTGTGTGTGAGGGAAGGTGTTTGACCTATTGTAGTTGGTTTTCCTTCAACAAAGGGGCTAAACATGTGTGCCATGCCAAATAGATTCAAGTGGATAATAGGATACTTTATTGTCTTGGAATTTCAGAATTTGTTTATATTCTGTATTCTTCTAGTGGATAATTAATTGTTTTCTTATGTATTTGTATAATTTACCTTATGTTCCTTTAGCAAGAGCTTGGCGCATTTTTCAAAAAGATTGGAGATAAACAAACATGTACAATTTGTTTATATGAACTCTACCGCATCACACAACTATATCCACAAGTAAGTTTCTCAGAGGATTTTATGCCATTCATATATTAATGGGATGGATTCACCTCCACTAACATTGTGTAAGAGTGGTTGCAGGATTGTTCAACCAATAATTTCTTTATATATTGTTTCAAACAAGATTATTTCTAATGCAAGTAGACATATTCTCTCAACTCCAAAATGCAAGTGAAGCATTTTGCACATACATTAGAGATGGAATAGCACATGTTCTGTTGTCATTCTTTGATATTTGATTGCTGTGTTTACATCATCAAATGTTGTATACTTATTTGTTCGTGTTTTCTTCTATAGATGGAAAAAAAATGCAGCTGCTGGTAGGACACCATCTAGTGTACCTATATCAACACCACCTCTAGTATCTCCCAGTTTGTCTTCTCCAAAGCTTGCGCCTCCATCCCCTTTAAATGCAAAATTGCAGTCAACTAGGATAGATAACATAAATCCCAACATCCGAGCTTGTCCTGAGAATGATGATGGCAATGGAGGATCCAACTCTATGGCTACTGATCAATTTGATTCCAGAAAGCTTTCCCTTATGTGGAGTCGAGAAGAAAGAGATAAAAACAATGTTGGTTCAGGAGGTATGTTATTGTTAAATATGCTTTAGGTGCAGTCTTTTGACTTCTAATCTTAATTAAAGATTGAAATAAGGTGTTGAGAGCTAATGGTTTTTGAAGGTGAAATTGAAAAAATATTTGACCGTTTCCAATACTGTGATTTCTATGAGCTTGAATTTCTTCAAGTCATGCTACAGGTTCCCATGTTAAGATACATGTTGAATTAAGGCTTTACTGTTGGTTTATTGGGTTGATATGACTGTTCACTCTAGTACCACAACCAAAATATTTGAAAATATTTTTAGTGTGCTTTCGATGCTTCGATTGATGGAACGCTTCTAAAATTTTTCACATCACTCTTTACCTTAATTGAAAATATAGAATTCTTTCATGCTTGTGTTAAGACTTCAATAACAATTTTGGTGTGACGATATTCTATGCTTGGGGTTGACCATATTCTATGCTTGGGGTTAACCATATTCCACATGTATAATTTTTTTTAAACTATACAGAAGCCTGTCGGTTATCCGACATGCTATGGCCCTAGTCCAACGAGGTTGCCATGAGTTCGACAAGAGAGATGCATCGGACGCCGTCGGAAAGCCAACTAGAACCCGTTGAAAATACAAAGAGATGTGGCCCTAATCCGATGAGGTTGCCATAAGTTCAACAAGAGCGATCCGTCAGATGCCGTTGGAAAACCGACTAGAAACTGTCGGAAATTCGACGACCTAAGCGTTGCACAAATGACAAGGAAAAGTTGGGAAATTTAGAATTCACCATCGGAGCAACGACTAAAGAGTCAACGGACATTTGATGAGCCTCCATTGGAAATTCGACAAAGCATTCCTTATTGCATCAGGAAAGAGAAGTTTGATTTTCGACAAGATGGGAGTCAGAAATGCTATGAGGTTTGGGATGTGGTCGAATATCCGACGATATGCCACCAATGACAAAAACAATTGTTGTTGTCGAATTACCGACAGGCTTCTGTTGAATTTCAGACATGGAAGCCATCGAATTATGAGCACAAATTCTATCGTGTCCTTATTTTGATTGCGCTAGAAGCTTGGATGGAACCAAAGGATTACCAATGGATGGATGTCAAAGCAGTAGAGGTGTAAAGGTGATAGATATCAAAACTTATGGTGGGTTAAGGATGCAGAGAGAGCGGTATATTTCTCGATCCAATTTTGGATCTACTGGGAAGCACTGTAGGCGGAAGCGACAAAAGTTTCGTGATTGACAAAGGAAGCTGCAACAAAGTATTGACATATTTCACATTTTGAAATTGGACCCCAAACTGTTTATGTGCATGCGTGTCAAGACCCCACCAAGAAATGGGTACCAATGAGGTACAAAGTGTTTGATACAGAGTTGGAGGCAGATATTAATGGTTGGCCTACGGAGTGGTGAGAACCGATCCATATAGCAGAAGCTTCAACAGAAATACCAGTGGATGCAACTAAGGATCCTGTATGCAAAGATGACCACCAATCAGATGATGAATCCTCAACAGAGACACGTGCTAACCCAGAAATGTAGTGCATATTATAGGAAATCAAAGAAAATAAGCGCATGGATCATGATGCAAATGTAGAAATTCAGGCCTGCAGTAGATTAATTTCACTCACAGCAATTAACAATTGATCATGCAAATTATCAACAATGGAGAAGAATGGAATCTCCCTTCTGGAAGGGAGATTCCATTCTTCTCCAACAGTTGAGTTAACATATCTATCTGCTTTTTCATACAAGAGCTTTCAGTATGATTTCCCTTCGAACAGTATGAGCACTTGTTCATATCACCTTTGTTTTTCTTCTTCTGGGTATTTTTCTTGGGACCTTGTTGATCCTCTGGAGACTGCTTCTTGTCTCTTCCTTTCTCAAGTGGCTTTTTAGCTTTCTTCTTGCTTTTTGAATCCACCTTCGAATCTCCAGCAACCAGAGCTTGGTCTTTGGAAGGTTTGATGGTGCCCATCATCACCAGCTTGTCTTGTTCCTGTGTGAGAGATTCCATGAAATCTGCAAGGCTGGGCATCTTCCATGTTCGAGCTATG